>JANHZU010009982.1:29987-42486 GCA_032468055.1 Acrochordus granulatus | reverse complement strand
AGAGGAGAAGGGGACGGCAGAGGATGAGATGGATAGATAGCATAGTCAGTGTGATGGGCGTGAGCTTGGAAAGACTCTGGGAGGCAATGCAAGATATGGTAGGCAATCCTACCATGCAGTAGGACACGAGTGCATGACTGAACAACAAGCATAGCTATGTTGCTTCTACTGTTTAATAAAACTTCTAATGTGCTATGACCTAGCAGCTGTTGTCCATTTCGTCTAAAGGGATCTCCCTTAGTGGGTAGCTATTTCTCCCTTTTCCCCTTGCAACATACATATAAGTAGAAATAAGTAGTTACTTATTATTAAAAATATATATATAAACTTATTATTAACAAGTAGTTACTTGCAACTCCAGAGCCAGAGATGACCTTTGGGGGGAAAATATCCATGATATCCAGAAGAAAATGTGTTTCTGTTAGATGACATGAATAGATACTTTAAGTCGGAATGAGACAAAAGAATGGGGAAAAAGTGATTCAGCTGTTAAGAAATCCAAGAATGAATAGGAATATTAATCTTCAGTGAGCTTCTGTTTGTTTCAAATTCACAATTAAAGCATAATTCCACTCATAGGCACACATGGTAAAAGGAATAAATATGATGTTTACAATGAAAAACAGAAAAAGTGGAAAGATTCTGCATGTTGGACATCTTTTGATCATGTCAAGAGTAGATCTTTGGGAAATTGAATATTTGTATAAAATTCTTGAAAAATAGTGCAAATTATGTAATAAAATCCCAGTTTAATCAGAAATACTCCTTTCACTGTCATTCCTAAAATCCCAGTGCCACACCTATTTCAGTTTATACAACACGAAAAGTTTTCATGACAATGAGATAGCCAGTGCAATGTTATGAAGCTAGTCCTTTTGTTGTTGTTCAGTCACACAATTGTGTCCAACTCTTCATGAGCCCATGGACTGCAGCACGCCAGGCCTCCCTGTCTTGCACTGCCTCCTGGAGTCCACCCAAACCCATACCCATCACATCTTCTGCAGTTCCCTTCTCCTTTTGCCTTCAATCTTTCCCAACATCACAGTATTTTCCAGTGAGTCCTCTTTTTACATTATGTGACCAAAGTATTTGAGCATCAGCTTCAATATCTGTCCTTTAGGACACTGTTTTAGGACACTAAACATGAACCTGTTAGGGTTGATTTCCTGTAGGATAGACTGGTTTGAATTCCTTGCAATCCAAAGGACTCTCAAGAATCTTCCCCAGCACTACAATTCAAAGGCATCAATTCTTCAGTGCTCAGTTTTCCTTATGGAATAATTTTCACAGCCATACATTACTGGGAAAGCCATAGCCTTGACTATATGGACCATTGTCAGCAAAGTGATGTCTCTTTTTTTTAATATGCTGTCTCTGTTTGCCATAGCTTTCCTTTTAAGGAGCAAGTATCTTTTAATTTCCTGGCTGCAGTCTGTCTGCAGGGACCTTGGAGCCCAAGAAGGTGAAATCTGCCACTGCTTCCATTTCTTCTCCTTCTACTTGCCAGGAAGTGATGGGACCATTTGCCATGATCTTAGTTTTTTTAATGTTGAGTTTCAAACCAGCTTTTGCACTTTCCTCTTTCACCCTCATCAAGAAGTTCTTTAGATCATCTTCACTTTCTGCCATTAGAGTAGTATTATCTGCATATCTGGGGCTGTTGATATTTATCCCGGCAATTTTAATTCCATCCTGTGATTCACCCAGCCCCACATTTCATATTGGCAATTTGATCTCTAGTTCCTCTGACTCTTTAAAACCCAGTTTGTACTTCTGATAGTTCTCAGTTCACATACTGTTGAAGCCTAGCTTGTAGTTTTTGAGCATAAATTTGCTAGCATGTGAAATGAGCACATTGTATGGTAGTTTGAAGATTCTTTGGCATTGTCCTTTGGGATTGGAATGTAAACTGATATTTTCCAATCTTGCAGCCACTGTTGAATTTACAAATTTTCTGGCATATTGAGTGCAACACTTTAACAGTATCATCTCTTAGGATTTTAAATAGTGCAGCTGGAATACTATTATCTCCACAAGCTTTGTTAGTAATGCTTCCCAAGGCCTACTTGACTTCACACTCCAGGATGTCTGGCTCTAGATCAGCAACCACACCTCTAGATTCATTTAGATCTTTCTTGTATCTATCTTCTGTGTATTCTTACCACCTCTTCTTAATATTTTTTGCTTCTGTTAGATCCCTACCATTTTTGTCCTTTATCATTCCCATTTTTACACAAAAGTTTTCCTTGTTATCTCTAATTTTTTTGAAGAGCTCTCTAGTCTTTCCCAGTCTATTGTTTTTCTCTATTTCTTTGCATTGTTCATCTAAGAATGCCTTCTTATCTCTCTTTGCTATTCTCTGGAAGTTTACATTCATATATTTCGCTTTTTCCTTTGCCTTTTGCTTTCCTTCTTTCCTCAGCTATTTATAAAGCCTCATCGGACACCCACTTTGCCTTCTTGCATTTATTTTTCTTTGGGATGGTTTCAGTAACTATTTCTTGTACAATGTTGCATACCTCCATCCATAGTACTTCAGGCATTTTGACTACCAGATTTAATCCCTTAAATCTATTCACTGTCTCCATTGTATATTCATAAGGATAGCATTGAAGTCATACCTGAATGGCCTGATGGTTGTCCCTACTTTCTGCAATTTAAGCCTCATGATCTGATCCACAGTCAGCTCCAGATATTGTTTTTACTGACTGTATAGAGCTTCTCCATCTTTGGCTGCAAAGAAGATAATATAATATGATTTTTGTATAAATCATCTGGTGATGTTCATGTGTAAAGTTGCCTCTTGGGTTGTTGGAAAGGAGTGTTATGACCATCATGTTCTCTTGACAGAACCTGTTAGCCTTTACCCTGCTTCATTTTATACTGCAATGCCAAACTTGCCTTTTATTCCAGATATTTTTGGACTACCTACTTTAGAATTCCAATCTCCTGTGATGAAAAGGACATTTTTTTTGGAGTTAGTTCTAAAACGTAGTGTAGGCTGTTCAACTTCAGCTTCTTTGTTATCAGGGATTGGAGCATAGACTTGGATTACTGTAATATTGAATGGTTTGCCTTGTATTCGAACCAAGATCATTCCATTGTTTTTGAGATTGTACCTCAGTATTGCTTTTCCCACTTCTTTATTAACTATGAATATAGTTAATATTCAATTTCTTCTAAGGGATTCTTGCCCACAGTGGTACATATAGTGGTCAACTTTTGCCCATTCCCATCCATTTTAGTTCACTAATTCCCAAGACGTCGATGTTCAGTCTTGCCATCTCATGTTCGACCACATGTTTGACATCAATAGGTGTAGGAATATGTTAAGTCAAATAATCACAATCCTCATTTCAGTGGCCTTTCCCAGTTTATGGGTTGATTTATCATTTAGTAGGGCAAGGTTTAGATGTCATAATCTGTCTGGTTCATGATAAACATTGAATGTTCGTTGTTGGTAGTAGAATGATTATGTTATTGTGCCATTTAAGTGACTGCAGGGCTTGTTGTTTGAGTGGAGAGAGTACATTTATAGGTCTATGCATGGTAAGCATCGCAGAGACCTTTTGCCTAGCAAAATGCTTGGTGTTTTCACTTGTTTCAAACCATGTCAGCATCACTTTAAATACTATCACATAGTTTCTTGGGATGGCATGACACATGTTGTATACTGCCTCATGGGTAAGGAGTTGCAGTTCATAGTTATTGAGGTGTTTATCTGAAATATAATGTATTGTGTTAATTTGATCTTTTGATAAAGATTTTAACTTCTGTAATCTCATTGTCAATAGAAGTTATTTCTCTGCCTGTCTGTCCCTCATAAACCTCTCAGTAATTAATTTCAGGTGTTTGGTAATGACTTCACCACAATATACAAACCACCCCTTCTTTTGCTGTTTAATAGTGCTTTTAAATTTCCTCAGGCATAAGTAGCAGTCATTAATCAAGTCTTTCATCATTTGTTTGGTGGTTGTCTTTGCCACCCATCTGCCCGTATTTTTGTTAACAGATGATTTGTAGCCCACACTCCTGGGTGCCATCATTTTGTGGCTATAATTGTGCAAAAACCTTAGCTGTTTCTATGTTGTGGCTTCTCATGTTGCTGTGATCTCCCAGCTAAAGGCTGTTTGAAGTGCTACATGCCCAAAGCTTTCATGAATGACAGTAAAAATTCATACCTCAAGAATCCATATTGATGGAGAATGCAAAAAATTGACCACTGGAAAGAAGGAAGATGTTTATTGGTGAATTGTATATCACTAAAGATGGAGTTGAGCATATCATCAAATCTGCTTACCACTTCCCTTTTTATGATAAATGTATCATCTACATAACAATGTCAAAAGGTTGGTTTATAAATCTGAAGGTGTGTGCCTCTAATTCTTGAAGACCGATTCTGCAATGAGGATTGCCATGGATTAATCCATTGGGGTTTCTTTAATTTGTTTGTAATCTTCATTTTTGAAAATGAAGAACGTTCATTGACAGCACTGCAAAAGCTGCATAATATGAGTATTTGAGAGGCAATAAGTAGTTTCTTCATAAAGTTCTTCCAAGTTAATCCTTAAAGTCTCCTGCGCTAAGTCAGATATGATCGATGTAAATAGCAAGGTCACACATCAAATGAGACCATCACCTCATCTGAAACTATCTTGCAACTTCGTTCAGAATTTACTCCTGAGTTAACCAGGGTTCTTGAGGTCTTTGCGAGAAATTGCAATTGCCAAGAGCCACAATGGCTCTGTGTGTGTTTTCTGTAGATTATATGGCTCTGACAAGGGACCAGAGAAAAGGTTCAAAAGCTCAGGTAAATGAACAGCTTCCTTCTTTCCCAGTAGTTGATTTTTTGCATTCTCCATGAATATAGGTTCCTTTATTGTCATTTGTTGAATCTTTATTGTCATTTGTGAGTAATAAGTACAAACAAGGACTCATGCATTAAGTTTTTATAGTATGAGTAACACATAACTATAAAACAATACATGCTTTTGTTCTTTCTAAATGGGCAAGCACTGGCTCAAATGGCTAAGATGCTGATCTTGTCAGCCAGTAGGTCAGCAGCTTGTCAGTTTGAGACCCAAAAAACACTTTGTGATGGGGTGAGTGCCAATTGTCTGCCTAACTCCTGCCAACCTAGCAATTCAAAAGCATATAAAAATGCAGGAAGATGCATTCAAAAGCATATAAAAATGCAGGAAGATAAGTACCATCTTTGGTGGGAAAGATAACAGTGTCTGTGTGTCCTTGGCATATAGTCATGCCAGTCACATGACCATGGAAAGATCTTTGGACAATGCTGGCTCTTCAGCTAGGAAACAGGGATGAGTACTACCCACTAGAGTTGCCTATGACTGGCAGGGGAAACCTTTACTTGTTCTTTTGAGACATACTTTCTTCTATCAGCTGGATGAAATTTTCCTTTCTAGAGTAATTACAAAGATATCCGTTTCCTTCCTCAGGCTCATTCATATATACAGATTACATCTTTGCAATATAAAATAGTTGTAAATCTATTCACAAAGATTAATATATCTCTTCTATGGATGTTTTGCATGACTAGAGGCAACACAGGGCAGGCAAAATACAGACTATGTATGTTGCTGAAGATAGACATCCTTCCTAAAAATAAAATAGGCTTTGGAGAAAAAAGCTTTTTCTATGAAGGGATATTACCAATAGCTACGGGGCCTTAGATACTACTTGCTCTCTTGATATAATTAAATATTATTACTCTACACCCAGTGCAAGGATCCTTCCTATGTTCACAGAAAAATTCTTATCTAAATTAGGCAACATAGTTCCATGTGCAGGTCTTCTCAGAAAAAGACCCACAAAATGCCATGGGATTTACTCTTATGCATAGATAGTCTTTCAGATTAAAGATGACTCTTCCTCCCTTCTTGAGGGTAAAGGGTTTCCAAATCTTTTCTCACTATATGTTTGATTCTCATGTGAATTCCAGCTACAGTCCCAAACCTGAATGAATAATGTGAATTCCACCTACAATTCCACCAAACAAGAGTATAGGAGTCTATTCTCTTGTCATATCTCTAGGGTATTTCAGCACTGAATACTCACCACTGAATACTTACCAGAATATTATTGTAATTTGGGAACGAGAAATATTGCTCTCCTTTCATGGAACCAGAATTTAATACCCCTGATCCATGATGAGGCCAGCTGGCATTATCAATTCTGTTTTAAGTTTAAAACTGTTCCAGAATCTAGAAACTGTTTCTTACAATAATTCCATATGAAGCTTTTCAGAAATTATGCAGAAAATCTTACTACCTCTTTTTAAACCTGCCATCAATACATTTACTTATAAGTAAACCACATTAAACTTAACCTGTATTTGTGTAGATACTCATGGGATTGTACAGATAAACTTAAATTCTTTGCATACTTATTGGGCAATAAATTCATTTGGATCTACTTTCAAATAGACATACAATGAACCAGAGTTTCATGGATCTTTAAAGAGGATTTTTCATTTTGACAAAATTTTGATGATATACTTTCTTAAAGCTGCTTTATGAAAAAAATTAATACCTTACATTTTGCCTATTCATTTTTTTTATTCAGCATTTGCAATAATCTGAAGAACTTTCTGTATAAGATTCCTGTGTTGTTCTAAACTGTGAGACAACACAAAGCATCTTGTTGGGACCAAATACATTACTTCTTCATGTGAATGTGGCATGTTATAATTTTGTACCATGAAGTATCCCATCAGAGCAAATCAAAGTTGCTTTACAAAGTTTACAAAAGGTTGTACTTAATTTTGGGAGACACAAAGTAAAATCAAGTAGATTCACTGCCAATACCTTTATTTAAATAGTCTGTTATTTCTGCTGTTGTTCCCTACAATCTACTATCCTAGTTCACTGATTCATGAGATCAAGCTTATAGAGAGATTTATTTTCCCAATTTATGTTAGAGGCATAATTTCTATTTACAGCTTACTGGAACAGTAAGCTTTTCTTCTTTCATTCATTTTGTGAAGATGTCTTTATTGCTTCTGAATCACAGTCTTCTGGATTTGGATTATCTGTTTTTAGTAATCAACAATTGATCTCATAATCTAGAATTTATATTCATAGTAATAATAAAAATAACTAAAATGGGAGTTACCTGTTTATTCTTTAAATAAGAATAAATATATCCTTTGTGGATTAATTTTTAAAAATCATTTAATTGCATTGGATTTTTCCTTCCTATTCTCTAATATACATTGGGCGATCTTGAAAGAAAAGGAATCTTTGAAACAAGTTTTAAAATAATAATATAAAATGACAAAAAGGATTGGGGTAGCCTGAAATTCATCATGAGAGAAAAAGGTGAGATGTAAATAAATATTTTGGTATGAAAACATGTGAGGCATTTTCAGATTTGACTAAGATGAGTTAATAAAGTATTTATGAGAAGTAAGGCTTAACTCCAGAATTGGACATCACTGGAATCTTTCGCATCTCATACTATTAAGATTACAGGAAGTGATTCTGGAATCATTTTGGTCTAAAATTCATCCTAAATTAACAATAAAATGATTGTTTCATAACATGGGGTAAAACAATGTGCCTATCCAGGTTATTGTTACTTTACATTAATATTCTTTTCTTCCATACTTTAAAATATAGTTGCACATGGACTTGCTACAATTGTTTTAAAAAATACAGTGCAAGAACAACTCTGGGATTTTTTCAATGAAGTAGGTGGAAATTAATGGTTAGATTATATATTTTACAGACCCATGTACTCCTTGTCCTTATTTCTTATATTTGCTTCAGTGTTGATCTGCATCAATCTCTGCATCTCCCTCCCTCCTTCTCTTCCTCTCTCTTCCTCTCTCTCTTTCTTTCTCTTGTAAAGTTTGTAGGGAAATGGAAAGATTCCATTGAATTGATCCCTAGAGAAGATATGGATAACTATTTTCTTGGCAACAATATGAAATTATTTGACATTGACTTCTTTAACTTCACAGTGCACTTTTTCCTCTAATAAATTATTTTCCATCCTGAACTGAACATACAAGAAATGCTTGGAGATACACACATACATACACACAGAGATAGATAGATATAAATACAGATAGATAGATGTGGATGCAGATGCGGATATAGAGATAGTTATAAATGCAAAGAAACTAACCAACCCCTGTAGATTGACTGCTGCAGCAAAAGCAGCATGTTTCTATATCAATCATCTCTGCTCATTTTCTTGGCTACTTCTCCCAAAGCATGGCTAATTATAATTTATGCAATTGTGTTGTCTTATTCCTCCTCCCACCTTTTTATGAGGTACATCACATGAAGCATCTATACAAACATAACAAATCTAAGAAATTAAATGTGTCAGGTTGAATGATAATAGCCTTGGTATGGCAGAATGTTATCTGCTAAACTGTGACTAGGATAAGCAATTGTACACAACTCATAAAAACTTTTTAGCTCCCAAAGATTTAACTGGCATGTAATAAGCAATATAAATCTGACTACTTAACATTTATGCAAATTGCTATGCTTTCAACCAGATAACTTCTGCATGCTATATTTAATTTTTATTAGAAACCCAACTCTTAGTTATTTCCAAGGTTAGATAAAAAACATTTTGATAAAATTAAGATAGTATAACAACTAAAAAGTTAGAAGTAATTTAATCCATTTCTTTTATGATGATTACATGCTGTGTTTATTTAAATCAATGTCCAGAGACCTTGTCCATTTCTATTATCACTCCACCCCTTATTTCCTTTTTATTCAATCATGTGGCTAGTTTCAGAAAGATTATATGGGTATCTATGAGAGCATGCATTGTGATGTTACTCTATGAATTCTGTCATTTTTACACATGTGTCCTGAGCCATAAAGGATGGCACTTGCATTGTAACTACCATGATGCATCTTCTATCATTCTGATGAAACCTCAGTGGAGGTGCAGTGGATACCAGAATAAATCATTTATCTATTTACTTTCTTACTTATTTACTGGGTTTATAATCATTCCGGACTCTGGTTTATATAGCCTATTCCATAAGTAAGGTTCATTTAAAAAAAATGGGAAATGGTTCAAATTGTGTTTCTGTTCAGAGCCACCGTGTGAAGACATAAGAAGGACTGGGTTTGGGTGTCACTACAGGTGATTCTTGACTTATGACTAGGACGAGGATTTCTATGACATCTCACATTTTTCCTGGACCCTTTACTAGAATTTATAAGCAAGTAAAAACATGTTTTAGAGTAATCTGGTGAGAATTATATGCTTTTTATTTTTCCTGAAAAGTCGTATTTTGACTTTTAAATGTGTTATGTCATATTTCTGATTAATTTTTTAACAAACATATTTTGGTTATATTTTGGTCATATTTTGGTTATTGGCAACTCTACTGATAAGCCAGCAAGTCTGAGCCAGCAATGGAAGTGAGAATTTATCTCTTTTTTTTTCTGATTTATTCACCAACTCAGGGAGGAGTTTATGTGGTATGTGTGTGTGACAGAGAGGAGATGGGTTGGAACAAAGGCTTATTTCCTGGCCAGGCCTGAAAAAAAGGTGAGAATTTGCCTGTTTTGCTTTCTTTTTCTTACTTGCTCTCTAGCTTAGAGGTGTGTGTGAGGGAGGGAGGGAAAGGAAAAACACTTCTCCTCTGACCAGGCCTGAACAAAAGACGAGAATTTCCCAGCTTTTACTTTTTCTTCTTTGCTCCCCAACTCAGAGCTGTGAATGTATATGTGTGTGTGTGTAAGAGAACGAGAGCAACCTTTTTTAAAATGACTTCAGTAGGCAGAGGCCTCTCCCCTGACCAGGCCTATAAAAAAGTGATAATTTGCCTATTTTTTTCCTTTTCTCATTTGTTCCCCAACTCAGGTGTGTGTGTGTTTGAGGTGATGGAGTTGAGTGTTGCAATTTGATTTCAACTTACTTTGAAATTATGGTGTCTTGTTCAAGAATTTGGGAAACAGATTTTCAGTAGCAATAGTGATATTTTGTTTTTAAATTGTGTGAAGTTAAGGTATTGACCCAAAAGTATTTTAATATTTAACCACATTGTGACACCTCAAAACACGAGAGTTGTTTAGTACTTATACTTCATTACTTTCACTAAGAACAGGCAACATCTCCTTTTTGAGAGAGCTTCTTCTTCAACTACAGGTTCATCAAATACCCTGTCAGAATTCTGTAAGGATCTCTGTACAATTATGGTTATTTCAAATATTCCCTTAAGGAAATTAAGTAGTGGTCGCTTCAGGCATTTTTTGGAGAAGTACACGAGTCACCTAATTCCAAATGAATAAACTCTAAGGAAAAATTACATCCCTGCTTGATATGAAGGTGTGTTAGGAAATATAAGATCTGCTATTGACAACAATAAGATATGGGTTTTAATAGATGAAACAAGTGATGTAAATGGAAGATATATAGCTAGCGTTATTATTGGCACTCTGAAATGTGACAAGCCTGGCGAAGTATTTTTTCTATTGTGTGAAACTTTACAAAAAGTAAACAATTCCATTATTGCTATGCTCTTTGACAATGCTATGAAACTACTCTGGCCAGATGATATAAAAAAAGGAAATATCCTTCTCTTTGTACCTGATGCTCCTTCTTCCATGACTAAAGCAGCTAAGAGACTTAAGCTTTTTTATCCAAAAATGATCCATATCACATGCCTTGCGCATGTTTTACACAGAGTGGCCGAAGAGATTCGAAGCAACTATCCTGATGTAGATAAGATAATTTTGAATGGGAAAAAATGTTAATTAAAGCTCTACTTCAAGTACAAAGAAGTTGCTTGTACTTTATCTCTCCTTCCCCATCCTTTGTGACATGTTAGGAGACTTGGCTGGATTTGTGTTTTTCACAAATTATGGTTCCTTGCAGTGGATAGTTAAAGAATTTGACTGTTATGAATCTTCCTCCATCAAGATTGTGCAAGATTCCTTTTCTGAAACCTTGATGGGAAACTTAGCATATATAGGATTTTCAGTTGAGGCTCCTTGGACATGGCAGGTTTATACTATACTGCTGGCCAGACTGGGATGCCTGAGGATTCCTAAGGCTGTTACAGCTTTGCACTGTATTACAGCAGCACCCCAACTTGCATGTGGTCTGCACCAGCTCCCAGGGCCTCCTGATTTTCTTGAGGCACTGTCACACTCCTTATCTGGGACACTATCTGTTAAACCACCTATAATTCTAGCTCAACAATGGCAGTTTAGAGTGTTGGAATTGGGTTCCCTAAGCAAAGTGCTCTTATTATATTTCACTTAATGGCTGGTTTGCTTATTGAGATTCCAATCCCAATTGTGAACTCAAGTTGAAGGCTATTTGTAGTATGCTGATAACTGGATGTATCCTAGTATCCCCATTACACTTTCCAATTCATACATAACCAAAATTCCACTACAAAGTCCAAGCATATAAGAACCCATAGAGGATATAAGCCACTGCAGTTGAAAAGTTACCCAGTCCACTAATCCTCTGCATTGGCCAATCCTTCAGTTAACAATCAATATTCTGGAAAATATAAATTTGGATACAAGGTTAGATTTTGTGTAAAAAAAAAACAGCAACTATGAAAATGTTATTTTAGAACAGCTGAAGTTTTTGTCTGCTTGCAAAGGAAGTAGTTTGAAATACAGCAAAAATAGGGTATTTTCCACCTGTGCAGTATATTATATGCATTTTATTACACTGAATTTGCAGTGGAACAAAAGTTTACAACAATATGAATATTCATGATAATATGGTACAAAAGGAATTGTGTTAAGGAAATTGGCTTGCCCCAAAATATTTTAAATAAAATTGCACAGAAAAAAGACCGTACTAGAAGAATTATACACAAACATTAATAAACAAAATATGTGACTTTTGAAAGATCTCCAAATCATTTGGAAGTAAGATGAACCTACTGAAGACTGGAAAAATGAGAAAAAGTGAGGAATGGAATGGTATCAGTTTATCCAGCCTTATTTTACCTTGTAGCTGTGTTTTATTCTAGTACAACAACTCCCCATAACTCGAATAGGAATCTGTGTGTGCCATCAGTATTTACTTTCATTCACCTGATATCTGAAAAGTGTTTGCCATTTACATCAAATTTATGCCCCGTAATTAAATGTTTAACTATGTTCTCCAATATATAAAGACTAACTGTTTTCATTATTAGAGAATGTAGTTTATTTCACAAGAAAAATAACCTATTCTTTTTAACATTATTAGTGGCATTTATTATGTTATTTCTGTATATGTTGTTCCTTTTCATTGTTTTAAACCTCTGTCAAACATTTTTAATGAGTTGACCTCTTAGTATTATTCAAATACTTTAACAATGAGTTCATTGAAATTCCGTCCAAAAAAAGAATGTAATTTGCTGTTAGTTGATAATAAGTGATCATCTGGCTTCAATTAGGCTTCTGTAGCTGTATCTGATAAAACATTTGATACAATCTTGATTAGACCACACAAAGCTGGGTATTTGGGAAACATTGTGTATGAT
>JANHZU010009982.1:18887-29471 GCA_032468055.1 Acrochordus granulatus | reverse complement strand
CTCTTTTAGAATTTGCCACATTTGGTTGTGATCCACACAGTCAAAGGCTTTAGCGTAGTCAATGAAGCAGAAGTAGAAGAGTTCCTCTGCCTCTTCAAAAATCAGCCTGTACTTCCGGTAGTTCTTGGTTCACATACTGCTGAATTTTCTCATGTACTAAACCAAAAAATATAAAATGAGAACTAAAACTTGGAGATGCATTGATTGCAACACTCTTCCAAACTCCAAGAATCATAAGGAATGATCAGGAGTTATCTGACTGTGCTGTCATTTCCTGCATCTATGCAATGGAAGATATCTAAAAGGGAAAAATCAGGACAAAATTAATCCAGGAATCCGATTTATGTGAGCATAAATCACATAAAGGATTTCTGAGCTTAGATTATTTAATTAAACCCAAGAGATGTGCTTTTAACCTGAAACAAAGATAATCATGTTCTAGACATTTGGCTACAAAGCGTTCTTGGAAAATTTTTCTTGTTCTTGATTTCATCTGAAAGAAAACCCAAGGGCCACCTCCCTTCTTCAGTCTTGACAGTCATCCATCCTTCCCCACCCACTCCACTTTGGTTGGTTTCCAGAACCAATTTCTTTCCATACCCAGTTTGTCTCAGTTTGGGCCTGAACCATCTCAACCTACCTGTTATGGATGTTGACTTAACTTGTTAATCATGCTGTAGAATGATTGGTGGAGACTGTGGGCCTTCTGACTGTTAAAATATCTGACTCTCATCAGGAAATTAGGAAACAACAAGCTAATTATCCCTTGTGCTGGCATTCATTCTTTTCCTTTAATTTTTACAGAGTAAGAGACCTAATTTAAGGCTTTGTTGATACATGTGAGGTGAAGATGCTGTATTTGAAGGTCTGTTCTTGGCTCTGTTTCAGTTGCATAAAAAGATAGAGGATCATTCATTGCAGTTTTTGCAGCTCTTAAAAAGTGGAGTTTTGGATTTTCCTGTGGAAAATGTACATCTTTTGTAGAAAATGTACATCTTTTGCTGGGACTGAATTCCAGGAAACCTAGTCCCTTTTTCCATAGTTCGGAGACTACAAAGCATTTGTCACAGAATATCAATAAGTCATATGTATTATTTACTTTCTTTGAGTCATAATTTGAAAGGAATGAAACCTACTCAAAATATTGAGCACTGAATTGATTCCTGAAAGTATGTTTTGCTGAGTGAAGTTTAAGATTACCAATGTGAAGTCTTTAAGACCAAAATATTTGAAATCATTATAAAGAAACCCCCTGAAATGGTGCTTTCTTGCTACATTGCAACAAATGGACTTAATAATACAAATTAAAAAATCGACTATGAACATGGACTTTGTATTATTAGCAATGGCTGATTTGTCATCCAAGACAGTTGACATTTCACTGAGAATAGCCTGGAATGCGATGACTTTTGCTTTTGAGGGTACACATTTTCTCTTAGACTTACAAACCCTGTGCTTTCTTTAAATGTAATTTATATTATATATCCTACTTCTCCATGGGTGCAAAAGAAAAAGCAGCTAAGACTGGGTCCCATATTAAATATAAATAATGGCTGATTTGACAAACTATGAATAAAATAAATCATGGTTTAATATGATACATGAACTCAGCATTATTCCTGAAGCTTCTCATGGCTTATGCTTTCTTAGAATGACTGTTAGAAATCTCATCCCTCTTCATCAGGTTCCTCATGTGTTATTTTCCTCACCATTTTCCTCTCTTTGTTTCCAATATTCTCAGGTTCAGTTTTATTTGTGAAATTTGAAATTTGTGAAAAACTACCCATAATTTTTTGCATATTTTGCAATTGATTGTTACCAGAGATTTGTGTCAGTCCTACTCATATAGAAAAAAGATCTGAGTGAGCAAAGAACTCTGGAGTTTGGTGTGTTTACCCCATTTATTTCATAAATTCTCAGCAGTGTTCTGCTTAGTAAGGAACAAATCCCAACACTGCCTAATGCTTTTCCTATGCTAGAAACATGACACTAACTTAGCCAAGTTGAGAGAGGACTTCAGATACATGGATATTACTGAGATATTTTTTGTAAGTTCCTAGATCATGATTTTCAACAGGATGGCAATCCCTTGGAAGTTTCAGTGTGTCCCCAAAAGTTCTCATCTCTGACTGTGGACCAGTGAACTTCTAGAGCTTCCAGAAATGATTCCATAATCTTTAAAAGGCATGAATGACTTTTTAAACAGAGACTTCAGAAATTTCTTTATAGTGGAGTAAGACATGCTTCAGTATCCATAGACTAAGAACTTCATTGCAATGGAGGGAATCAAATTCAAGATCTCTTTAGGGCAAGGATAGCCCAATTTATGTCTCATAGTTTTAAATGTAGTATTCACACCACTAAAGTGCTCATGTTAGTGTAGTCTATCAAGCTGGGGAAGGTAATTATTTTTTCATACTGACACATTACATATTTTACATGTAATACAAAACATTACATATTTTATAACTTAGTTTATAAAATAAATGGAACAAGACCAAACATTAGTGTCAATTTTTTAATTCTTATTTCTTTATCATATTTTGGTTTATTGGGCTGTTTCAGTTAAAACTTATCCAGAAGACTTTTTGTTGTCTGTGTGTGTTTGCATATACACCAAATACAGCCTGAAAACTGATAAATTGTATGGAATAATTAAATGAATTGATAATGTTCAAATAAACAGCTGTAAAATAAAACTAACTGATTACAATTAATTGACTCCATCTGCATAGATGCACAGCAGTCTCTCCTGAAGAAATGGACAGCTCTTCTTCTCTTGTTACTACATTTTATAGTTCTGAAAAATCAAAAAAGATATCTTCTTGACTTGAAAAATAGAAAGCCCATGAAAGAGATAATAGTTGTGTACGTATTCTACTCAACAGAATGTAGCATAGTCACAATGGACACCTGAGTATTCTCTATAGATATTAACTCTGAGAGTTTACATGAAGGTAGAAGGTATTTAAATCTGCATTTACAATATAATCCAATCTCTTCAGAGAACTGGAGCATCTCTCAGTGACTTTGTTGTTGTTCAGTCAGTTGTGTCTGGCTCTTTGCAATCTCATGGACCACAGCATGCCAGACCTCCCTGTCCTGTACTGCCTCCTGAAGTCTGCCCAAACCCATGCCCATCACATCAATGATGCTATCTGACCATCTGATCCCCTGCCATCCCCTTCTCTTTTTTTCTTTCAATCTTTTCCAGCATCATGGTCTTTTCCAATAAGTTCTCTCTTTGCATTAGATGGCCAAAGTATTTGAGCCTCAGTTTCCGTATCTGTCCTTTCAAGGAGCAATCAGGGTTGATTTAATTTAAGATTGAAAAGTTTGATCTCCTTGAAGTCCAAGAGACTCTGAAGAGTCTTCTCCAGCATCACAATTTGAAGGCATAAGTTCTTTGGTGTTCAGTCTTCATTATGATGCAACTCTTACAGCCATATATTACTACTGGGAAAACCATAGCTTTGACTATACAGACTTTCTATGACAAGGAAATGTCTCTGCTTTTTAATATGCTGTCTAGGTTTGCCATAGCTTTCCTCCAAGGAGCAAGGTTATTTTAATTTCATGGCTGCAGTCACCATCCGCAGTGATCTTGGAGCCAAGAAGGTAAAATCTGTCACTGTTTCCGTTTCTTCCCCTTCTATATGCCAGGAAGTGATGGGACCGGATGCCATGATCTTATTTTTTTATTGTTGTGTTCCAAGCCAGCTTTTGTATTCTTCTCTTTAATTCTCATTAAGAAGCACTTTAGTTTCTCTTCATTTTTCTGCCATTAGACTGGAGTTGTCTGCATATCTAAGATTGTTGATATTTCTCCTGGATATCTTAATTCTGGCTAGTGATTCACCCAACCCCACATTTCACATAAGATACTCTGCATATAAGTTAAATAAGCAGGTGACAATATACATCCTTGACATGCTCCTTTCCCAATCTTGAACCAATCAGTTGTTCCATGTCTGATGCTCGCTGTTCTTCTTGCCTCACACACTGGTTTCTCAGGAGACAAGGTGGTGTAGTACCCCCATCTCTTTAAGAATTTTTCACAGTTTGTTGTGATCCACACAATCAAAGCTTTAGAGTAGTCAGTAAAACAGAAGTAAATTATTTTCTGGAATTTCCTTGTTTTCTCCATGATCCAGCAAATGTTAGCAATTTGATCTCTAGTTCCTCTGCTTCTTCAAAACCCAATTTATACTGGGTATAAATTATAATTTATACTGGGTATAAATTATACTTCTGTAGTTCTTGATTCCAATAAGCTGAACTCTAGCTTGTAGTATTGTGAATATAACATTGCTAAAATGTAAATTATGTGCAATTGTACAATAGTTTGAAGACTCTTTGGCATTGCCTTCTTTGGAATTGAAATGTAAACTGATCTTTTCCAATCGTGTGATCACTGTTGAGTTTTCCAAATTTGCTGGCATATTTAGTGCAACACTTGAACAGCATCATCCTTTAGGATTTTAAATAGTACAGCTGAAATACAGTCACCTCTATTAACTTTGCTGTTGGTAATGTTTCCTAAGGCCTACTTAACTTCACACTTTATGATCTTTGGCTCTAGGTCAGCAACCACAACATCATGATTATCAGGGATATTTAATTTTTTCTTATAAAGGTCTTTTGTATATATCTTGCCACCTCTTTTTAATCTCTTCTGCTTCCATTAGATCCCTGCCATTTTTGTCCTTTATTATACTCATTTTTGCACAAAAGGTTCCTTTGATATCTCCAATTTTCTTGAAGAGATCTCTCGTCTTTCTCAGTCTATTGTTTTCCTTTATTTCTTTGCATTGTTCATTTAATAAGGCCTTCTTATTCTCCCATCAGTGGTTGGAGCATAAATTTGGATTACTGTGATGTTGAATGGTTTGTCTTAGATTTGAACCAAAATCATTCAGTCATTTTTAGATTGTTCCCCAGTACTGCTTTTCTCACTCTTGTATTGACTATGATACTACTCCATTTCTCTAAGAGATTCTTGTCCACCATAGGAGATATAGTGGTTATTTGAATTAAATTCACCCATTCCCATCCATTTTAGTTCACTGATTCCCAAGATGTCAGTGTTCAATCTTGTCATCTCATGTTTGACCATATCCAATTTACCTTGATTCATTGATCTTACATTCCATGTTCCTATGCAGTATTGTTCTTTACGGCATTAGACTTTCACCTCCTGAGACATCCACAGCTGAGCATCTTTTTGACTTTGGCCCAGCCACTTCAGTCTTCCTGGAGCTACTTGTAATTGCCCTCCAGTCTTCCCCTGTAGCATATTGGACGCCTTCTGATCTGAGGGGCTCATCTCATGGCATCATCTCTTTTAGCTTTTTGTTACCATTCATGGGATTTTCTTGGCAAGGATACTGGAATGTCCTGTAGCCTATTTTTCACCAGATGTTCAGGAACTCCAACATCTAGCATGGTTCTTATTGATCTGGGGGATGACCAAGCCAGTATGTTTTCTGTAAATTATGTCTCAATATATTTTTATGGGAGGGAGAAACTCTTGGTCCAGCTCCTTTGAGGAGATCTGTCCAGTATGGTTGAACCTCTGGCATAACTCTTATCTTCCTCAGAGCATACGAGCCCCACAACCACATCAAGGTGGTGCCTCACTGGGGATCTCAATGAATACAGCATTAAAAAGCTAATTAAAAATATTTTCAGTAATGTACTTATCATATGTTTCTTACAAAATGATTGTATCCTATTCCATTTAGTTGCTTTTGGGCCAGTTTGCATAAATGAAATATAATATGCATCTTACAATACAGTAAAAAGTAAAATAAAGGGCAGATAAAATTAATAATCAAATCAGCTATATTTAAGATTAAACAAAACTAAATAATGAATTAACAATAGGTTCCAAATATGCGGCAAAGCAACCATTTTTGCTACTTTCCTGAAATGAAAATTTAGGGTCTCTCTTTACTGGGGACAACTATTCCAAACAATTGGGACAGCCATCAAGAAGATTTACTTTCTGATTTCTGTCGCTAATATTATAAGGAGGAGGAAACCCATATCATTCTTTCTTAAGTTGATGACATAGAATGAGTAGATTCTATCTGGATTAAGATATTTTAGAGACCTTTTCAATCCAAAGAAGTTTAGGGATTTGTTTTCACAGTGTGGAAACAAACTGAAATGTCTGTGAAATGTCTGTGTCTTTCTATCTCTAAATAGGATATATTATAGTAATCCATTCTGGAAGCTTTGGGGTGCAAGCTATTTTTGTCAGGGCCTCCTGACATTCTCCTCTGACTACAAGAATAGTCACAACTGCCATATCAGTCAAAGATGGATGAAATCTTCCCTTCCTACTACCAGCTGATCTAGCAGAGTCATGAATTTAAGAGAACTGTAGATCTAGTCCTTCTAATTCCATCCAGGGCAAAAATAGGAGCTAAATAAGAATGACTCAGATGGCTTCTGAACAATTAACAACGTTATGCTACTAGGATTAAGCTTGTGCTTTTCTTGTGCCACTGATTTCATGCAGAAAATCAAATTTCACTGAAAGCCAGCATTAAATTTCAGAGGGACTCTCAGGCATAGGGGGCTTCATGCAGCTCATGGGTTTGATTTGTTCACCTTTGGCATAACTAAAAATAAAAATGATTATCAAATATAATCCATTAATTTTACATTTACTTAGGTGATGAAATTTAAAAGTTTGAGTGGAAAGGTTTTTTTTTTTCTCACAGAGATTAGTTGTCAGTTGCATTTGAATTCTGGGAGTATCAATCATTAACCACAACCCTCTCAGTGGGAAAGTTATTGCCCTTTGGTACAAACTAGTAATGCTTGATTTGCTAGATATGGAGGAGTCAAGAAGTTGCCAAGTGCCACTGTATTTGATTTAAGGAAAGGCAGTTGTTACCGAAGACCAATGTAATTTTTTAGCAGTTGGGAACATTCAACAAGGCTGTTTTGCCTTCAATTATTACTCAGAAATGTTTGTCTATGGAATTCAAATTTCCTTGCTTCCTGGCAACAGCAAGAGATTCATGCTGAAAAGTAACATTGTTTTTGACACTAGATGTGGCAGCCTAATGAAAGTATTTGTAAACAGATTTAATATCAGGATTTAGTATGTAAACATGAAGAGCCCTTGTGTACCTTTTAGGTCAGAGCAAAAAGAAGAAGAATGGAGTGGAATGGCAAATCTACTGGAACCTCATCATCATCATGAATAAACTAGATGGCAGCCCTCCCTTTCCATTTTGAGAAAATGCCCAAATGTCTACTAGCTATAATTTTAAAACAATATCTATTTTCAAAAACAGGTTGAAAACAAAATCAAAGCTAGAAGATCTTCAGTTGTGGCATAATTAATCATTAAGGAAGGGCTCTAGCTCAATGACACAGCAAATGAATATATCTGGGGTCAATTCTAAAAGTGGGGTGAAAAACTGCTCTGAAATCTTGGACATCAAGTGCCAGTTTGTCTAAATCAGTGGTAAATATCTATGAGAGAATGACCACTTTTCTCAGGAATTCATCTATTCTCTCAGAACTGTACTCATAGGTATCCATCTACCTATAAGCTGGTGTTCCACCTGCCCAGATTATTGAGCAGTATCCTGATGTTTTCAAGGCCCTAGTCATTTTCCCAATTTTTGGGCATGAACTTTTAATTCTCCATTATATCATTAAAAGAAAAACAAAGAAAAGTCTCAAAGATACAAGTCTGTGCAAAAGTCTTAGGCGACACACCTTCTTTTAGCAAAGTTTTAATGACCTTTGTTTTAGCAAAGTTTTAATGATCAGGTTGAAAGAAGCTTGGTGCAATATACCAGAAATTTATCTCAGAAAAGTTCAGGACAGTCTCCCCAAATGAGTTCAAGATGTGCTTAGAGCCAAAGGAGGTCACACTAAATACTGACCTTTGTTTAAAGAAGCCATTTTGTTCGAAAAATTGTGTTTGTTTAAATTCTGTGTACAATATTTATTGTATTTTCTGTATTTTCATAATTATTTTTCAGTCTCTGTATTAAGATTCAAACAGAAAATACAAGAAATATGTACACAGAATTTAAACAAACACAATTTTCAAAACAAAATGGCTTCTTTGGGCAAAGATCAGCATTTAGTGTGACCTCCCTCGGCTCTAAGAACATCTTGAACTCTTTTGGGGAGACTGAGCTGAAGTTTTCTGAGATAAATTTCTGGTATATTATATCAGGCTTCTTTCAGCACTTCCCAGAGCTCTTTAGATTTAGGTTGTCTTTATTTCTTTCTCTGCCCAGATGATCCCACACTGCCTCTATAATGTTTCAGGTCTGGACTCTTGAATGTTTCCTTGGCCTTCCAGTACTTTTTTGTCCTTGACTTCTCCTGATTCCTCAGATTTCTTTATAACAACTTGAATACTTCATCTTGAATATCCAGTTTGTTTGTTGATTTCCCTTTGAGAGTGGCCTTTCTGATGCAAAAGTACAATTTTATATCTATCAAAATCTGTGATCTGTGGCATTTGACTGGAATATATGATTGAAAGTTGGTCTTATTAGCAAGCTTCCAATGTATTATACTTCTACGATATGTGTAGGTACTGTATGTAATGCTCAAGCATGTCTTGCACAAACCTAGTATAATAGAACTTTTTGCACAGCAGTCATTTTGACATGAAATAATAGGATTCATAACAGGTGTTAGCATTGACAGTACTTAGGGTTCCATTGCATTTTGGTTGACAGGAGTGAGACATCTGCTGTTGCTCAAGTGTGTGTGGGGGGTTACACTAACTATTTGCCACTTTAGCCTATGAAAGTTTTTTTTCTGCTTTTCCCTGTTTTTGAATACTGCATACAAATTTCCTCTGTTTTCTAGTTGTATTCTACTGAAGAGAGTGAGGCATAATTATATCCTGTATGATCATTCTACCATTGCTAAAACAACAAATCCAAAAGTACTGTACTTTTGCACAGTACCATATATTTTTTCAGACATATAGTCCATGAACTTCATTTTTATATGTCTAGACTCAAAGTTATTCATTTCTTTATCATACAACACAGGACTGTGAATATCTACCCTAAAGTACAGTGGAACCTCGCAAGATGAGCCTGATCCGTTCTGGAAGAACGCTCTTAGTGCGAAATGCTCTTAAACCAAAAAGAGGTTTCCCATAGGAAACAATGGAAAGTCAGACGATCCATTCCATGCCCCAAAAATATTCACAAAAAAATCATTTTCACTGGAATTTGATGTAGAAATGATTGTCCCTAATATCTGAAACAAGTAACCATGATTAACATATGATATAAAGCAGAAATAGAGCAAACTAGCCAGCACTTATGTATCTGCTTCGAGGCAGATTCTGGCCTTGGCTGCTGCTAGGCCAGCTGCTGTCCGGCACCCCCTGCTGGCTCAGAGGATCCGCTGCCGCTGCTTGAGGCAAAAGGGCCGTTTCCCTTTTCCCTCAGCAACGTCTCACAGTAGAGCACACGGACAGTCATGGAGTAAACTGCATGTGGTAGTGTCGGCAGAACTCCCGCGTGGTTGCTGCCTGAATGGGAAATACAGAGCACGCTGACTGATGACACATAAGTTACCGCACGAAGCTTGCTCATCTTGTGAACTGCCGCTTGTCAAACAAAATAAATTTTATTTAAAAAATTTGCTCGTCTTGCGAAAATCTCATTCAGCGAGATGCTCTTCTTGCAAGGTTCCACTGTACAAAGGATTTAAATGACAGTTCAAGACCAAGTGAAAATGGTAGAAATCCAATTTCTATCTCCATTGCAGTTTGCTTCAGCATGGGTTATATCTAGTTCCTTAATTCACATTTATTCACCCATAAATCTAATGAGAAATCAAATCATAAAATATTTCCCCCAATTCTTGAGAATATAATTTTAAAGATATACTGTTTATGAAAACAACAAAGGTCTAAAGATATTAATTTTCTGTATAAAAAAGTCTATTATTGTTGGTTTCTCTGCCTTGCCCTGATCCCAGCAATTTATTTATTTATATTTATTTATTACATTTATTTGCTGCTCTACTCTACAAGTGACTGGATGGCTCACAGTTAAAACATAATAAAATATAAAAAACATAATATAAAATAGAATAAAATATAATTAAAAGAACAAGATGGGGCAGGCAGGAATAAAGATGGAGCCTTCAATCAAGTAACCACCTCATCAATGGCTAATGGCTATCTGGCCCCCAAACTATTTCTTTTAATTTATTAAATTTAATTCAAGATATTTCCACTGGAGAAGGAAATGGCAACCCACTCCAGTATCCTTGCCAAAATGGACAGCAACCAGAGTCACTTGTAGTGAGTGGGGCGGCAAATAAATATGACACCAGAAGATGAGCCTCTCAGGTTGGAAGGTGCCCAATATACTACTGGGGAATTGCAGAGGACAATTACAAGTAGCTCCAGAAAAAGTGAAATGGCTGGGCCAAAGCTGAAAGGATGCTCAGCTGTAGATATGTCTAGAGGTGAAAGGGAGATCTAGTGCTGTAAAAAATATTGCATAGGAACCTGGAATGTAAGATCTATGAATCAAGGTAAGCTGGATGTGATAAAAGATGAGAAGG
>JANHZU010009981.1:0-30457 GCA_032468055.1 Acrochordus granulatus | reverse complement strand
ACCCCTCCCGGGATGTGGCGCCTTGGCTCTCCGAGCGGTCGGCAGCTGAGGGGGGAGGGCGAGAAGAGGGCGCAGGTGAGGAGCGGGCTTTCCTTGGCAAAGCGCTAAGCGGGGGGCGCCGGGCCGCGCGGAAGCAGCCGAGCGAGCCCCTTCGTGCGCGCGCGGCCCCCCTCCCCGCGGCCGAGCCCCTCAGAGTTTTCGGCGCGCGCTCCTCGCCGCCGGCAGTTGCCTCCTTGAGGGGAAACCCCCCTCAGGAGCACAATCCCCCTACGCCCAATCCACCCAGTACAGGCGGTGGTCTTCGGTTTTCTGAGCCAAAAGCCGCGCGCTTTTAACCTCCTTCCTTGCTTCTGGGTCTGTGTGGCTGGGATGGCAACTAGAACCCTTGAATTGTGTGGCCGGGAGACAAACCAACAATCCTCGTTCCGTCCCCCCCGCCACCTCCCCAGTAGTATCTTTAATACGTAGGCTGTGAAATTGTGTCGTTGTTGGCACCTTAGGAAATCCGTTGTTAAATCTCAATGGAGCTGTCAGGGATACGTTTCTGCGAGGATCGCATAATTCTTAGGAAAAAGTTGCTTCAGGATGTGGCCTCAGACGATGTATTTGGGTAAAGGTCATTGGCCTTCTTTAATAACTCTAGGAGGAATCTCCTGTGTAGACCTTCCTGGGATGAGAAGTTGGATTATTTGATTTTTAGGGTGCCTGGCCTTAGCAGGGTGACACATCATTCTTTCTACTTGAAAGTAATGGAAATGTAAACAGTACTTAACTTTTAACTGGACCCATCCCCAGTTGTTAGAAGTTAATAAAGATCACTCCCAGGAATGATGGTTTCTTTGAGGCTATTTACCTATCTAATTGGAACTGCAAAAATATTATAAGGTGCTAAGTTACTTTGTATTTAAACTTCCTTAAAAGGTAATATAAAGTCACCTTGTAGTAAGTACCATAATTTAAAAAGAAGGCTTAAAACTGCTGGAACTAAAACAAAAGACAACAGGAAATCATTATTCATTTCAACTTCCTATGAATAATCATATATATGGGTGTTCATTCCTCATGTCACATCTTGACATTTATATTTGCAGTTTATTTCTTCTCAGATAAGTGCCAAGAGCATTTATTTATTGCTCAGTACTTGTGTTGCTATTGAACCCTAAATTTCTGTAAAGCAAACATCAAAGTTAGAAGTTTGGACATTTTGCAAACAGTTTAATTAGGAAAGGCAAAAATTATTTAGAGGAGCTTCCCAACAAAGGACATTTTATATTTATTAACCACATTGATTGTAGTAGTGATAGCATAATCCCATTTTGTTCTCAGAAGAAAATTAATTGAATTAACTTACTTGCAAGTAAGCAGGAGTATCCATAAGCTTGTAAGCGCTCCAAATACTTCTTTTGGGAGCATGTGGCATTGTGATCTATGTAGGAAAGCAATGGTGCTTGTATTATTTGGCCCCAAGGAATGCTGCTGCCAATAAATGTTCATAAGGTTCATCTAGCCAAGAAACTTCCATGCAGTCCCAATTCTGAAACACATGTACCATATTTAACTTTGAATTTTAGTGCACTCATACATGTTGTAAATCAGGATTTCTTTCCAGTCTGCTAATTTTTGCAGACTGTTATATTTCTTGCAAAATGTCAATACAAGGTAGGTAAGACAATCCCTGTTTCTGTCTTGTAGGGCCTTTCATTAACATATTAACAGATTATAAAGTACTAACCTTTCTGAAATTCAGTACAGCTGAAAGACATACAGATGCAAAAGTATTGGTATGCCTCTGCTTTTTCACAAATAATTCCAATTTACCTTGAAATAAGTTTTCCTGACACCAGGAAATGGCATCCACCATTCTTTATTTCATAGTCCCTAGAGCAACACTTTGCTTTGGATTTATGACTTAATGTATTTTTGTAAATAACAGAAAAAATGAAAAAGCTGTTTTTATTTGTTTTATTATTTACAAAAATTAAACAAGACCTAGCTCTCTTCAAAGGACAGAAAAGAGACAATAAGATTGTCCCTTGACTCATAAGATTTTTCAGATTCATGTGATGGATCAATTCCTTCTTATGCATAAGATCTAAAGTTGGATTTCACTGTTCCAAAAGTCAACAATATCCATGAGATATTAAGATGTAGCTAACTCTGAAACAACTTCTAAACAGTTGTCCTATTTATGATGCAGAAAGCTACTGAAAAGAGTTTGAAATACAAATTATTTTTATTGTATTCAAATTGATTAAAAGTATTATGTCTTTCATTTACAGTTGGACTGAGACAGCTGATAGTGCATTAATGCTTGCTTTTTTTTTAGATATTTGGGGAAATAATTTGGAAACGCTGCATGTAATAAATGTGGAAAGAAATGGAAATGTTCTTTATACATGGAAGGTATGACTGTTTCGTTTCTTATTTGAGAAATGATCATATGTAATTCCCTGATGTCTACTGCTATTGGCTCTTGAGTTCAGCCTGAAGGAGTGAAGTGAAAAATGAAGAATGAGGTCCATTTTGCGAGGTGATAAGAGATTAAACATGAAAAAAGAATGAAATGAATTATACCAAAATCAAAATGGGATCAGGAATGAATCTCTATACTTAACATTTATTCTCTTTATTGAGAAAAGTTAAAGAGGATGCGAGTTTTATTTTATCCAATATATGACCACCTCTCTCTATCCAAGAAACTCTAATAACAAGCAAAATAAAAACAAGGTGTTCCATTAAACCAAGTTTGTTTATCAAATTTATACACTGCCCATCTTGCTGCTAGTGACTCTGGGCAGCTAACAATAAAATAGTTATAACATCAACAACAGCTGATAATAAATAGGATAAAATAAGAAATAAACAAGATGGCAGGAAGCTAAAATGGAGGTGGAATCTTTAATCCAGAAGCCACCTCCAGGATGTCACGCTGCCACCCAGATCCCAAGCCACCCTGCAAAACCAGGTTTTCACTTTTTTGTGAAAGCCCACAAGAGTGGGAGCTAATCTCAGCTCAGGTGGTATGATGTTCCATAGGGCAGACACCATGGTAGAAAAGGCCATATTAGGTTTTTCTGAAAGTTAGGTTTTCCTAACATAGGATTAATGATTTAAAGATGGCATGGCAAAAATAATATTCTCAGCTTTCTTTTTACTTTTTTTAGTAATATGTTTTTATTAAAAAAAAAACCTCCCCCTTAACTATTTTTCCTCTTTTTTTTATCTGCTAAGAGTAGATTGGCAAACAGGAATTAAATAGCCTCAGGTTTTCTACCACTTTAAGATTATGGAAGGATAGATACTAACTTTTAAATTTAAGCATATCAAACTGTAGATATCAAAGAAATAAAACTGGTGAAGTTTTGACAGAATTTTGTCCTAATGGAAATAAATGTTTAAAATGGTATTAAAATATTAATAAGTATTTAAAAATCCCTTTCTTTACAGGGGGTTCAGGAATGCACCAATATTGGATTGTATGATCACAGTAATAAAATAAATCAGGTATGCCTCATTTGTTGTATTTGTCTCCATAAGGATTAAATACAGTTAGATGATCAGATTTTTGTTTATTGCCAAGATTGTAGCCAAGATTGTTTACAAGAAAATGGTATCTTTTGCAATAAAATCAACAAGCATGATGTCTAGCAAAACTATAGAAAATAGCAATATATCTCTTTTTAGAAGTTAAATATGAAAACATTCAGCCAATAGCATAAAATTTAGGAGAAAACCCTAATTTGTTTCTCTTGGAGGTGAAATAGGACTTATAATGCTTATTGCTCTTGGGCGAAGAATCCTCTTGTAGATATCTTATTTTAATTGATCTGGGAAAATGCATACGGGAGCCAAATGGCATTTGGCCATTTAAGGTTATAAAATGGATTCCCACAGCTGAATCTGAACCCCCTCCTTAATATATTCCAGAATCTAATATAAAGAGGGCATGAGATACCTGAGGGAGAAATCCAGTATGATGTAGTAGTTAGGGTGCTGGATTAAGAGAGGGGAGATCCAGGTTCTAGTTCCCCCTTGGGCATGGAATTGGTTTACCTTGGACCAGTTGCTCCCTCTCAGGATTTGTGTCAGGTTCTGCAACATGCAAAACAAAGAGATCCTATAACCAGGTGAGAGAAATGCTAGGAAAATGGTAGATAACTCAGATGTTGCAGCAAAAAGCTGTCTGAGGACTTTAGTTAGTGGGGCTTTGGGTTGTAAAGCTGTGTCTAGGAGAGGCACCAGAGAATAAATCACCCCATTGGGTGTGAATCAGTGACTGCATTCACACCTTAAACTACACCAGGGTGGATAATTAATTTTCTCAAGGGCCCCATGAGAAACTGGGACTCTTGTGGAGGGCCAAACCAATAAGCTGAACTTGATTCAGAGGAAGGGAGGGAGGGAGGAAGGAAGGAAAGAAGGAAAAGAGAGGGAAGGAAGGAAAAGAGAAAGAAAAGGAAGGAAGGAAAGAGAGAAAAGGAAGGAAGGATAAGAGAGAGGGAACCTTCGGGAGCAGCTGGGCAGGGCCAAGACCCAGCTGGGAATGCTGCAGTGAATGCCAGCCATTGGCCTGCCCCCCATCCCCACCTCTGTGCCCTGGACCAGAAGCCCTCTGCTTGAGTCCAGCACAGCTGCCCTGCCTGGCGTGGCCCTCACCCTGCCAGCTGGTCTATCTCACTGCAGGTGCTCTGCGGCAGCCCCATCCTGCTCAGGGGCCTCCCAGTCAGCTGGCCCTCTGCCCACCAGAATCCTTACATGGGCCAGACAGGGACACCCGAAGGGCTGGATGTGACCTTCAGGCTGTGAAATGCCCAGGTCTATGCTAAGCCTAGTCATCTTTTGCTTCTTAGGTTTTACGGAACAGCATTGCTTGCCTGGTTCGCCCAAAATGCTAAGCTGTAAACTATGGTTTACAAAGCACAGCGCCTGAATCATGCATCAACCTAAGCTGCAGTGCAATGCATATTTGGCTTAGCTTGATTTGGAAACCCAAGTTTGTAATACAGATTACAACCATTTCTTCTTCATTAGCACGTACATACTTTTGAAAAAGACCTACGTGTGATCAGTGGCTCAATCAATCATGAAAAGACCTTGTTAGGTAAGCCAACCTATTCAAGTGATGTTGTATGTTGATACAGACCCATTCATTTTGACAAATTTCATTATTATCCCTCCTCTTTACTCTCTTTTCTATACAAATACTACTCTCAGTATTCAGGAATTGCCATGTAATGAGATGTTGCTTCTGTAATGTTAACCTCCTCACGGTTTGTTTGTTTCTTTATTATCTAAACATGATTCACCCAAAGTCATCCAGGGAGTTTCCTTCACTCAGGGTGGGTTTTTACAAGATCTGAGCATCTTAGCTATTTCCTGATCTTGGCTCACTGGTTGAATGGAAAACCTCTAAACAAATTATGCCTAGATACAGATCACATAATTGTCGGAGGAGTGTACATGAATAGGAAAAAATGCCTTGTTTCCATATCCCATTCTAAAATTTTGGCAAAATAACTTTCAATTGGTTGTACTTTGGCACAAACCAAACCCAGATTATTTTGATTACTCCAAATTTTGGTTAACCTCCCCCATAAATCTTGTAGATTTAGCAGGGTAGAGTTGATGTCTATCATCCTTTGTCTTACCTTCCTTATATGATCAGTATGCTGACCTAGTCACTCATCCATCTTTCTAGCTGCTCCCCAAGTCAAACCATGGTTGCCTGTAACCAAGCACAGTAAATCTCATAAGTCACTGCCTCCTTGATTTTCTCAGCATTTTCTCTTCTCTGCCTCTTGCCAGACACTGATATCTGACATATGTTGTCACCAAGGAATAACATCGAATCTTTGGATTTTTTGAACCACCTTTGCCCAGGATATTTGTGTTTTGATCTTTATCTGGTAAAAAAATTCCCCATCTATGAACCAAAATGGCCAAATACACATGTTCCATTCAGGAATAGACACTCCAGAATTTAATTTGAGTCCAGAATGATTTGTTCATAATAATACTTGCAGATTCTAAAGTAGAGTGAATAAAAACTGCTTGGAGCAGCACAGGTGACCTTGACTCTCCCCATGACAACCTTCTGTATAAATATTTTCAGAATTTTTAAAACACCAACTCTTTGCCTTTTAATATTTATTTGCTAAATATGAACAAGTAGCAACTGCTAAAAAACAAAAGTTATCTTGGGATGCATTAAGAAAAGCATAGAATCTGCTTTAGAAGAAGTAGTTGTTTCACTCTACTCTGTCCTGATCAGACCCCATTTGGAGACCACATTTGTGGTTCCAGCTGTGGGCCCCATAGTTTAAAAAAAGTTTTTATAACACATAGTGATAATTGGAGTATGTTCAGATAGTGGCTACTGGGAGGGTGGAGGATCTGGAAACCAAGGCTTATGAGGAAAAAATATAATAGCAATCTTCACATATATGAAGGATATAGTTTCTGTTGCCCTGAAGAGCAGGATAAGAACCAACTGATTAAAAATTACAAGAAAGAAGCTTCCATTTGGACATTAGGAAGGACATTCTGATTGTACAAATTGTCAGTCAATGGAACAGGTTTCCATACGAAGCGATGAGTTCTCCTTAACTAAAGACCGTGAAGCAGAGGCTGGATGGTCATCTCTCAGAGATACTGTGGGGCAGGGGTATCCAACCTTGGCAATTTTAAGATTTATGGACTTCAACTTCCAGAATTGGGAGGAAAGCAGCATTGGCTGTGGAATTCTGGGAGCTGAAGTTCACACATCTTAAAATTGACAAAGTTGGACACCCCTGCTGTAGTGGATCCTGCATTCAGGAGAGTGGGACTACATGACCCCGATGATTCTGGGTTCTGCCCAGTGTTGAACACCATTACTTTGGTTTATTTTTCTTTAGTAAAACTTCTAAAATTGAATATCCATTGCTTTACATTTTCAATGTCTTTTTTTTTTAAATTAGCCATCAGTTTTCTTCAGACAACACAAGAAATAAAAAAGCTGCTATTTCAGCCAGGTACTTGGATTATCTAAACTCTCTTAAATGGACTTCAGAAATCACTTAACCATGGATTAATATTCTCTTTGTGGTTTTTTTATTGCAGTGTCTAATTGTCTGACTTTGTTAATTGAAATTCATCCTTTTAATAATGTGAAAGTTTTAAAGGCTGTTGATAACTGTGTCAGAGTACAAGTAAGTAATATTATTGATCTTTTCCTCCACACTTAGAATTATTTCTATGGTAATACAATACTAAAAAGCACTAAACGCATCTTTGTAATTCTTTTACTAAGCCCAATAAGCAGTGTGATGCTATCTATGCCCCCCAGATATGCCCCCACTTTTTAATTATAAATTAATTCCATCTTAAAATATTTATTTATCTATCACATTTATATAGCTGCCTATCTCACAATAAAGTGATTCCAGGTAGTTTACAATAGAAACAACCACAAAATCCAAATGTTAAAAACTACAATTAAAAGAATTCAGCAATATTACTAATAAAAAGATAGTGGAGATATTTAGAAACAATGCAGCCAAGTCATCAAATTGGTATTTTCTTGACATTCCCAGACCTGCAGACCCAGCCATCTTCTGAGGGTCTTCTGGAAGGATGCCAAGGATGGGACCAAATTCATCTCATGGGTGGGGGCAATTTATTTTATCCTTTATTATTTTTATAAATAACTCAAGGTTGCAAACAGACCAAATATTCTTTTGCTTTCTATTTTCCCCACAACAACCACCTTGTGAGGTGGGGTGGGCTGAGAGTCACCCAAAAGTCAGCCAGCCAGCTTTCATGCCTAAGGTGGGACTAGAACTCACTGTCTCCTGGTGATTGACCCAAAGACACCTAACCAGTTTTCATGCCTACAGTGGGACTGGAACTCACCGTCTCCTGATTTCTAGCCTGGTGCCTTAACCACTAGACCAAACTGGCAATGTTCAACAGGGTGGGTGCCACAGCAGAAGTCCACAGCATACCTCTTCTTTTGGACCTGATGAGATGGGAAGATATAAGTGGCTAGAGACAGTCCTACAAATAATAAGTTATTTTAATAGGAATTAATAAAATCCAATTATGAGATTTCATTAGGGAAATATGTGATGTCAGTGGCAAACTGTCATATTTTTATCTCTGAACAATTTTCTTTTTCAGTTCCTATATCCCATTATAGAAACAAACTTGTTTTCAGATAGCTGTCTCTTACTCATTTCAGAAGATAAATGTAAGTATTTTTAATTCTGCAGTTTAATTGCAAGTTCTTTGGCAGTTCTAAGATTTAGTGTGTTAAAAAGCAGGAGGAATACAGACAAATAAACATATCAGAATTGTGTGTTGGAAATGCTGCATATATTTTTCCACTTGTTTTCTCCATGTATTTCCAGAATGAGAGTGTTTATGGATACTATTAAAATAGAAGACATAACACATAACCCAATAATACTTTTTATAGGGCTCCATTGGAAATCTGTGAAACCCAGGAAATCTCTGATATATTTAATTGAAGTGAAAGAAAGGTGAAATAAATTCATAAAATTAGTAACTCAGTCTTTTGATAAATGTCAATCTATTTCCTTTTTTAAAAAATCATCCATTAAAGAAAAATTAACATTACTATTTCAATACCCCTTGATTAAGAAACCTGAAATCTGTAATGTATATTAAATACATGGTGTGATATTGCAATACTTTATTTATTTTGTGATGGACATTTTTTCAACTTCTCTCCCTTTTCCTAATCTTGTTGCCTTTTTTTCAAACCATAGTATCATTTTTATTAATATGCTGAAAATTATGAATCATCAGGAGATTATGATTTCAAATTTCTAACAGCACAGTCCCAAAATTCTATTCTTTCAGCACCCCACTTTGCAAATAAAAATATTTTTTTGCAAATAATGATTAATCCAAAGAGCGGACCTAGATATGTGTTGATCTAATCCAAGACTTCTATCTTGGATGAACAAATGTGTAGAATCAGAGTGCACATTACTTAAAGAATGTTTGATACACCTATTATTTTATACCTGTAACCTAAGATTGTATTATTTTTTTTAAGATGTTGAAAAATTGGACATCAGAACTATCAAAGAAGGAAACAGGGTGGTAAGTTTAAATTTTCTTTCTTTCATTGCTTTTTTAAGTGAGATTGGGCAGAGTGAAAATATTAAAATCTTGTTTTAAATGCAGTTTTTCATTACGTAGAAATAATTACGTGGGTAGAGGTTTGCTATGGTTTTGACCAGTAACTACAAGATAAGATCAAATCATTCTCTTCAGATTACAAATGCTGAAAATTTATTGAGAAATGCTGAAAAATTCTTACAGATTAACTGTAATTCCTGTCATAGAATGAAAAAGGGTCTCACTTATCCCATTAATCTAATTGCAGGATGATCAGCTCAGATGTTCTTTCTATAGGGAGATGTTGGGGAGATTTGCCCTATAAATGTTACTAAGCTATAGTTTCTGCTGGTGAAATAGTTCAATAACCTCTGGAGAACCATAGGTTTTTGAGTATTTTCCAGTATTCAAGAGATTAGAAGCAACAAAAAAAGCATCTGAGATTATATCTTGTGTGCCTAAAGGTTCTGGGAAGGAGTTAAATTCTTAGAACAAATATATTCTGAGAGATTCTCAGCACAAATAAGTTCCAAAAATGAAGACTGGATTGAATTTGATTGATGACATTGTACCATTTCTGTCCTGTAATAGGCTTAATTCCTTCCCTTTCAGATGATTGAAAATCTAAGCCAGCTTTCGAAAGAAAGAATTGCCGATGATCTCATTTGGTCCCAATGGGATATGCTAGAACAAAGACTATTTTACATTGTTGCAAAGGTGAAAAACAAGGAACATTTTGTTGTGTTGCTCATATAGTCTACTTATTCATTATGCAGCAGTCTGTTGTAACAGGTTGGCACCCAACTACTCATGTAAAGCAGATTGTAACAGGTTGGCACCCAACTACTCATCTAAAGCAGATTGAGGTCATACTTATAAGAATTATAGGAGAGAAATAAGCTTGCCCTGTATTCTCTGTCTTATTACAAGGAAAGATTTTCTAAAAATACTGAAATTCTGAGGCAAATTTTAGAATTTATTCCAGAATTGTAACAAGAAAATGTAAGTTGGTTTGGTCTAATGGTTAAGGCACTAGGCTAGAAAAGAGGAGTCCTTGAGTTCTAGTTCTGCCTTATGCATGAAAAACGGCTGGGTGACCTTGGGCCAGTCACTCTCTCAGCCAAACTCATCTCACAGGGTGGTTGTTGTGGGGAAAATAGGACAAGGAAAGAGAATTAGATGTGTAGTAAATATTGCAAAGATTTGCAAAGTTCCTTAAAAAGGCAACTGGACATAAATTACAAGATGTTATTATAGACGTTTCGCCTTCTATCCAGAAGGCTTTTTCAATCCATCTAAAAATGAAAAAGAATGGTCAGGAAATATGTACATTTCTATAAAGGGTGGGGGAAGATGTGAACCCATAGCAAGGTTAGAAACAGCAGTTTAAACAGGGTGTTAAGTTTCTAACAGAAGGGAGGGGGTTGGGGGGAGGGATGCAGGAGACAGCAGCATTTTCACATAGCCAAATAAAAACACGTTGGGCAATAAAACTTGATTGCCTTTCAGCACATCGGCTTTACGGAGCCTCCTGCATTGTTCTTTTTTGGCAAATGATTTAACGCTGATTCATAAATCGAAGGTAATTGGAATCTGGTTCCTCCACCGTGATTTATTGAAGGATTTAAAGTCTTAATATATATTGATCCTTTGATTCCTCTTGAAAGCCGGTTAGTTTCTCTGTCAAATATTTGGAATCTGCAATGCTGAAAATTACGATCGTGCTGTTTAAGGTGTAAATGTACTGCAGATGCATCAGAAGTTTTATATTGTTTAAATCTCCTAAAAATTGGTGGTTTCGCCTCCCCCACATAAAATTCTGAACAGGAATCATTGCACTGAATGGAGCAGATGACATCTGTCTGCTTGTGCTTGCGCTCTGTCCTTGGGATGAGCCAGTCTGTGTTGAAGCATGTTCATGGGTCTGAATTGCACACGCATGTTGTGTTTATTGAAAATTCTCCTGAGTGTCTCTGACACTGCACTTTTCTGTTTTCTGGACAGAAGGCAAAACGTCCCCAGTAACATAATTAATTAAGGAACTTTGCAAAAAAAAATTTCTGCCATTTTTATTCCTTATCATGACCTGGATTAATGAGAATCTTCATAGGAAACTGCCAAATACTGCTCTCATTAATTTTCATTACAAGAAGGTAACAGCGCTCCGTGCGCCTCGGCATATAGTCATGCCGGCCTCGTGGCCACGGAAGCGTCTTCGGACAATGCTGGCTCTTTGGCTGTAAACCGGAGATGAGCACCACCTCCTAGAGTCGGATATGACTGGCAGGAGAAATTACTGGCAGGAATTTCTTGAGAACAGCCAGGAAGGGACCAAGGATGGGAGCAGGCAGCACCCACCCTTTGTGCTTCCAAAATCTCCCGTGGCTGGGGGGCAGAGGGCGAATGCCAAGGCTTTGCTGGTGGGAAGATGTGCTTTTTTCCCTTTCCTGAAGGTTCCATCTGGCGGCTTCCAAGGGGCTCACGGAATGCCTCACCATCCTGCTCACTCACGGGGCCGAAGTCAATAATAAGAACGAGGACGGTGGGTATAACCCCAAAGCCCGCTCCCATATTCCCAGGGCGTTTGCACAAAAGAGGCGGGTTGGCTTTGGCAGACCGGGGACCTTCCCAGGCTCCTCTTCAATGGACATGTGGATCATCACAGGATCAGGAGAAGAGCATGGAGCCGTTGCAACAATTCCCCCCACATGCACACACTGCTGTCCATCAGCTGCTGCCTCAAGACAATGGCTGGACTGCTCTGGCCTCGTGTCAACTAAGGCTGGGGTCAGTTGGCTGACAATGTCTGGGATTACACCCCACTGTAACCTAGACTTAGGTTACATTGGTTAGATTGGTGTAACCTATTAGACATTGGTTAGATTGGTGTAACCCCACTGTAACCTAGACTTAGGTTACATTGGTTAGAGTGGTGTCGTCAAAGCTCTGCTGTTCTTCACGCGTAGGGGACGGTTGTGACTTTTTTAACCACCCCTGCTGCGACTCCATTACGTTTCCAAACCCGGCAAGCCTCTGAAAGGCATCCTATGCTTCATTTAGACTTGTGTTTCTCAAACTTGGCATCCTTAAGTTGGGTGGATTCCAACCCCCAGCATGGCTGGCTGGGGAATTCTGGGAGTTGAAGTCCACCCATCATCTTAAGTGGCCAAGGTTGAGAAACCCTAGTTGAGATGTTCTCCTCCCTCTGTCTTTGCAGGCAGCACAGCTCTCCACCTGGCCACGATTGCTTGCCAGCCGCAGTGTGTGAAGGTCCTCCTGCAGGTAAAACATACTAAGTTTCCCATGGGGAGCCATATGGTGCCAATTCCCAGCATCCTAAGGAAGGGGGCTACCTCTGAGCACGTGCAGTGATATTTCAGCTTTATTAATTTAGGGATGTCCTGTGGACACCCATGAAAAAGAGGCAAAACTTTGATCGCACCATTGTGGATGCCACCTTGACTTTTTTGGCCGTGCCCCACGGGACCTATCTGGACAGTTTAGATGAGTATAAAGTAATTAGCTGATAATTAGGGCCCTTGCTGTGAAATCTCATCTTCTTGACTCAAGACATAGCTGCAAAACAGCGGTGTTTATCTTGTGGGAATGATTCATAAATAATCTTGAAAGTATTACTTCTGATTATACTAAATCCTACTAACTGCTGGGTAGAGAGTCAGAGCTGGAAGGGTGAGAAACATCTACTAAAGCAAATTGAGCTTGAAAGGCTCACAAACTCACCACCAGTATGTGCTGGCCAGTCTTCCTGGGCTGCATGGTGTAGAAACCATCAACTACAGCCACCCAGAATCATTTGGTTGAGATGGGCAGCGACAGAAAATGAATGAATCCTGGAATGATGGGCAGGGAAGGCTAGTGAGGGACACGGATCACTCACATAGAGGCAGCCCATTAGCAAAGCAGTGACTGTGTGGCATGGACACGCTTGTCCCCCAGAGCTGGCTTGCCCTGCCCGGCTGTCGTTCTCACAATATGCTTGAAAAGGATCGGCGACAGCCCCAGCGGCTGCGTTCTCGTACAGCAGGCTAATCGGTGGGGCTGCTTCGGACATGACGAGTTTCTTGTTAGCGGCTTAGTCTGCTTTGTGAAGTGAAGGGGTTAATCCACCAAGCAACGCACACGGGCTTTGTGAATCCAGCCTGGACTTCATCTCCAAGAAGGAGAGAGAAGGCCAGCTGGTCTTCTGCTGAAAGGGGTCCCCTGTCCCCAGGACCAGGTATCCCTCCCAAGCAGCATCTCCACATTGGATCGGCGCTCTGCCTGCCTGCCCAGGTTTTCCAGCCATAAATCAATCAATCTGCCGTCCGACACAACCAGAGGGGTGTGGGGTTGCTGAGTCCTCCTGCCTCCCGAGCCTCGTTTTGCAAGACTCCCCAAGGCAGTTTCAATCCAGCGGTGGCGATGGGAGCACCCGGAGCCAAGCGGTTGCGCAAGGTGGGCTGGGAAGGTTCAGGCTTGTCTGCTGCCCTGTGAAGCCACATTCCTGAGCAAAACTTGCCAACAAAGAGACCTGGGCCTCGTACAAACATCACTCTCCTTCAAGGGAGCCCTTCCGACACGGGTTCAAAGATGCAGGAGAAAGAGGGAGGAGGGAGAAACTCTGAGGAATACTCCTTGTTCCCTGGTTCTTTTTCTTCCATTTCTTTCTTAACATGTCTTGCAAGGTTATGTGGAGGGATTACAGCGTGGCTGACTTTGCCCAGCATCCTTAACCTGGTTAAAGAATTAACTCACTCACTGGAAATAGATGAAACATTGGGCCATACCTTTACTTATATACTTATTTCTTAGGTTCAGACCCAGAGTTGGTACAAGATGGATGGCTGTTTAAATACTTTCAATACTTATCCTGCCTTTCATATGGAACCTAAGGCAGTGTAGTTAGTACTCCTTCCTCCCTTTTTTCTCAAAACCACCACCCTGTCAGGTAGGCCAAGTTCCTCCAAGCAGCTAAGGATGGACCTAAATCCAAATCACCCCAGTATCGGCCCACCGCTGTCACAAGAGCTCCTCATTTAAGCAAATGGCCTTGCTTTGCATGACAGACTAGGGCACAGGAGAACACCTCTTGTCCAAATGCAACCTTCACATACCATGTCAGGGGTGAATCTGGCCTGTTGGTGGAATTAAAATGACAAACAGCATCTTTGAGGCACCACCCCCTAGAGTTGGACATGACCAAAAGGGGAAACCTTTACCTTTTTGTTTTAGCTGCAAGAAAATTGGATGTGCGTAAAAAAAAAAATCTGGAACAGTTTATAGGATTAGACAGTGCTAGGAGACAATCCCCACCTAGAAAAGGAGACAGATTAATGGTTATTTTATTGTATTTGTTTGGGCAGTGACTAACTTGAATCAAGCATTTCCCACTTTAGTGGGATTATTTTAATTCTAGGGAAGCATTTAGTCTTAGCATGCATTTGCTGTTATCCTGCCTGCCTGCTAATTTTTGGTAAAAATTATCAATATGGATTCAGGAGCCAGGAAGTTAGACATGGAGTACAGTGAGCATTATATTTCTTCCTCTCAGCACGGAGCAAACGAGGATTGCGTCGATGGCGAGAATCGTACGCCGCTGCACTGGGCTGGTGAGTCCTAAACATGTAAAGCGATCGACGGGCTCTTTCAAAACTTTTGGGCCACGACATGTTTCAGCTCAGCTCTGGCTTCCTGCAAGCCCCGTTTGCCAGACTTTGGTGCTCCTGCTGGATTTTGAATCACTGCTGTGTATTGCCAGCAAAGTTCATGCATTCAGGAGGTCATCAGGACTTGAACTCAGAACCAGACATCTTTCCTTTCTTACGTTGGTCCCTTCAGAATGGCTTCAGATGTCAACTTCCAAAATGTGACTTTCCTCCATGTGGGAGGCATCAAGATTAAATATTTCTCCCAAATGCAACAGCTCCTTTGTAGAACAGCCCAGCCATCTAAAAGGAGTGGCTGCTTTTTAAATAGCCCATCGATGCTCTGCAGTTGCGCAACCAGCAGAATACAAACATGAGCACTCAGCTTTCCCAGGCATGCTACAAGTCGCCAGGGAGTCTCCTGAATGTAGCTGAGCTCCTGGTGACTTCTTAGATTCATCCACATAGGACGGAAGCAATTTATCTTCTTGGGGGACGTGATTGGAATTCCGGGGTGAGTCTCCAGCCTTGGGCTCTCCAAGTGCTCCCCCATCCCATCCATTAGCTCCCCACTAATCCTTGACTTCCAAGGCCATCCAGGCTCTGCTCCCTGCTGAAACTCAGGAGGGCTGAAGAGTTTGGCCAACCTCCCCTGAGAATCCTGTTGTAGTCAATTTCACAATCGTATTTCATCTGGAGCACAACCTAGTCAGTTTCACAATGCCAAGTTGGGGACTCCAGTAGTTTTTCTACTTTTATGCAAGTAGCAGGCCCTTTCCCCCAGCAAGTAGCCCTCAAGTGAAAAATCAGTATTTCATTTCGGAAATACTCTGGCAAAGCTCTGATTGTCCCATAAGATCTGTTCAAAAAGTCGTCAGGAAAATTAAGGATTTTTGAAATCATCAGGACTGGCTAGAACAAGTTCCGGTGGATTTCAAGGTGAGGCAGTCATCCCGTCGATGATACGATCCGTCTCCTCCCGAGAGAGGCAACTCTGAAATCACATCTGCCATAGCAAAGCCTATCCAGTTTATTAACACCAGTTCTTTTCACATGCTACCTTTTCAGACAGGTGAGAGTCAATTGCTTAGATCTAAAGTTCTGCAGACAACGATGGCAAAGGTCTCGTACAGAATTTGCAAAGAGAGGAAAAAATACGGCAGCCTTCACCTTCCATAACAAATCCTGTAACCGCCTTGCTATAATTTCGTGCATCTCTTGGGTCTTCAATGACCCGTTAGCAGAACTTGAATGAGAAAACTTGCAGCAGACCTATTTATTCACAGTATTTAATATAGTTAGTTATTATTTTTCAAGTCCCGGTGCATTTTTTCTATATTTTCGCATTCATGGACACCAGCCAGTTTTTTTTCACACGACCGTGTTTTCCCATGTTGCACTAAGCCATGGTTTATTTAACCACAGTTTCCTTTGAAGAGGACCACAAACCACAGTGGCTGAGTCGACCTTTTCACACTAAGCAAGCAAGCCACATGACAACTCAGCACAGGGTTGCACAAGTGTCTTCCAGATTCTTTTGACGTATCTGGGGAGACACAGATACTAGACGGGGCTGAACTGGCTTTATATATATAATTTATATATATATATTATACATTAAATTAATTAAACCCAGTAGGTAAGTTATTCCTGGATATTTACCCATTCCCCTTCTGATCAGATTGAACAATGACAGTTTGGTGGCAGAAAGTTTTGTACCGAGCCTGTGCGGCTGTTCTGATTTTGTCGCTGGGGGAGTGATCTGAGAAGAAAGATGGAAAAAGGTATAAATGGAGGACAAGTCGATCATGATCTCATGTAAAATTCCACAATTTGAAGAAAGGCAGTTGAAGCCGAGGCTGAAATTAAGGAGGGCGATAATTCAGTCATGCAGGTCTCTCTTTGGAGGTTTGCCTTTGAGTAGAAGTGCGTTTGATGGTGATACACCTGCCCTCTGTTTTTTAAAAATTAATAGGGTTTATTCTGTTTAGCAGAGGGGAGTAAAATTACAATTTTTTTATGGTGCTCAATTAAATGTGGTCGAGAAAAGAGCATTTCGCTCATCAGCACGTTGTAGAAACTGACATTTTTAACCCTTTGTAATCCCACCAACAGCTCTATCCGGCTGTGCCTCGAGCGTGTTGCTCTTGTGTGACCAAGAAGCTTTCCTTGATGTCACAGACAACGTAAGTAGTTTGCCGGCTTAGGAGTTAAGGAAGTCTTTTGTGTTGACTTTGCATGACTTAACGGAGAGGACTTTTTTTTATGAATAAGCTGGGATTGCACGACCCAGAGGAGCTGAAGGAAACCTATCCTGGAAAAGAGAAAATTCCCTCCAGAGATCAAAGGCTGCTTCAGATCATCACTGCGGTTGTTTAAGGAGGAGCCTGCCCGTTTCAGTCTGTCTATCTTGGTTAATGCCTGTTTGCTAATATACCCCAATAAGGGGTATATATAATATACCCCAATAAGTCACAATACCCTCTTAAGTGTCCCATCTTTGTTGAGAGCTGTTTGTACCTCACCGTGACTGGAATTGAAACCTTTGGGTAAAATGTAGATACCCATGTTAATGTGTGAAAAGTTACTTAAGAGAGACCCTCCGTTGGGTCAACGGCAGGTCTTCTGCGTCGTGCGCTGCTCCGGTCAGATCTGGTTTGTCGTGTCTGATTGGGAACATCGAGCTCGCGCAGAGGTCTGCGGGAAAGGTCGGGTCATGGGACATCCGGGTCCGCTCCAAGGCACCCGGCTGAAACCGATGAGCCCACTCGGAAAGGGCGTTTCGGGGCAGGGCTCGAACTCACAACCTTCCGGCTCCTGCCTGTCATCTCCGCCACTGGACCAAGCTGGCTCTCCGCTTGCGGGGGTCTCCTCTGCCATAGGAAGTGATCCTTGACGGCCAGACTCCTCGCCGGGCGTGGGGGGAACTCTGGGCCTGACTTGGGTCTTGGTCTTGGCCTTTTTGCCCCGCTTTGTGTCGGAAACTGAGCTCTGCCACGCTTCTCTTTTTTGCTCCAGAATGGGAGGACCCCCCTGATGATCGCGGCCCAGGGGAACCAGGCGGCCATCTGCTCGCAGCTGCTCCAGCGGGGAGCTAAGCTGGACCTCGTGGATAAGGACGGCAAGTGAGTCCCTCCGTTGCGGCAAACCCCTGCCGGGCAGGCCATGGAAGCCAGGTTGGGTTCCCCGACGTCCAGGCATTTTGACTACAAGCCCCATCCTCCCCAGCCAGGAGGAATGTTGCAAAGCAAGCCTGACTGACGGGGCGGGGCTTGCCTTGCCTTGAGAGTCATTCGCCTCGAGAGAGGCGAGCCGCGACAGGAAGTTCTCAAGTTGTGACCGTACTGGAGCCTGCCTCTGGGAGTGACCTGATCTTATGACCTCTTCTGCAGCGGTTTTTAAGTGAACCAGTGGTTCGTCGCGGGCACGGTTTCGTAGGAAACTGGCAGCACTGGGTTTCAGCAGCACCGCCATAAAGCGCCACGTGACTGCAGGGTGGTCACACGTGCCGCCATGTCGCTGAGCGCCCCAAAGTGATTGTTGGGGGAGGGGTGGTTGCTGGAACTATGGATCCAGATAGAAAGTCTCCCTTTTGGGGTCACTTGGAACTTCAAACGGCCACCGACTGACCGGTCGTAAACCGAGGCCTACTTGTAAGATTTCCTATCTGGTTCACCATCCTGTCCAGCAGCCCAACAGAAGTTTCTAGGAAACTAACAGAGGCAGATGTAACCTCCTACCATCGGTCCCGAGCATCTGCTTCTCCGGGGTAGACTGCCTCTGGACAAGGAGGAACGACTGAGCTAGCACTGTTGATGAGGACACTCTTGGGTGGGTCTACCTGGCCAGCCATCCTAAGGGCCGCAAGCAGGAGGGGTGAGAAGGTTTGGGGAAACTTTTTCCCTAGAAGGTGGGGTTTCTTTGTCAGCGCTTTCTTCCCTTTAACTCCCAGGCGTTCGTAGCCCACATTCCCAGGCATTTCTGAGAACCCAGATTAAATTCACACTTCTAGATGTTAAACCTTCCTAACAATAAGAGCATGGCAACGTGCATGGTGGAGTAAACTACCCGAAGCATCGATCAGCTTCCCTTCCCTGGATGTGCCTGAGCAGAAGCTTTAATGCTTCGACTGGGATTCCCGCGCTCAGCAGCGGGCTGGATTAGATGGCCGCAAGGTTCCTCCCAACCCAGGATTCCTGGATCCTAGTCCGGAGGGGAGATGCTGTGTAGGTCCCTCTGACTTTAGGTCTGCCCGTGGCACTCACAACGTGAGTGGAGAGAAAGCGACGAGCAAAAAGGTTTTCCCTCTTCCCATGCTTCTAGTCCTCAGAGTTCCTCAATGGGCCAGGGCAAAGTCCTTCCGCTAGAGATGCACAAAGGTAGTCCTTCTCTTACAACCATAATTGAGAGCGTGGTTTTTGTTCCTAAGCAAGACTGAGTGAGCCGTGCCTGATCTTACAACCTTCTCATCGTGGCTGTTAAAAGAGAACCGCTGCACTTGTTAAGTGAAGCACGCGGTCATTGTGCAAATCTGGCTTCCCCCTTGACTTTGCTTGTTGGAAGCTGGATCACATGACCTGCAACCGTCGTATATACATGCTGGCTGCCCAGTGCCCGAATGCTGATCGCGTGACCCTGAGGACGCTGCGACCGTCATCACTCTTTTACTATTCTAGGTCACCTTTTCCAGCGCTGTTGCAACTTTGAACAGCCGCTAAATGAATGGTTGTAAGTCGAGGACGACTATTATAACGAGGTTCCGGACATTACTGCTGCAAAATAGGGCTGCTGCCTTGGGATTTGGAAAGCCGGGGCAGGCCAAAGAGTCTAAAGCCAGCTCGGGGAACTCGGAGCCCCCAAATCCAGAGGGGGAGCAGATGCGGGAAGAGCTTTGCTGCCGGGTGTCCAATATTGGCAATGGGGCTTGGGGGCAAGGGGGCTTCCTTTTTTTCCCTTTTTAAAAAAACATTATTTATTAATATTACTTGCTTTGTGCAGTGATTACAGTCCAGGGTAGACTGGTGATTATTGACACTCTGATGTTCGGCTAGTTCAAGCCTTTAATGCTCCAAAAAAATGCGCACGTGTGCATCGACTCTGGCTGCGAAAACGCTCGTGTTGATACGAGCGTGAAGTTGCTCACAACTTCACGTCTGGAGCTGAACGTGGCACTGATAAACGACTGCCTAATGCACTAAATTACTGGTGAGATCATCAAGGTGTCTCTCCTAAGCTTCCTATTTAATATTAAGGCTTCCCCGTATTGCTACTTATTATTATCCATGCGTATTTAAGGAGGAAAGAAAGAAAGAAAGTGGAAATAAACAACTGCATTTAGGGATTTTGCGATGAGTTCACGTAAGGCTTTCCCCCCCACCCCTGGTCCTCTCCCCCTCTTGCCCAGGACGGCTCTCATCCTCACCTGTGAAAACGGGGGCACCGAGGCAGCCGACCTGCTCCTGCAGAACGGGGCCAACGTGGCCCTGATGGACAAGGCAGGCCACGATGCCCTGCACTATGCCACGAGGAGCAAGAATCGGGCTCTTCGGAGACGGGTTCAGACTGCCTTGAAGAAGTGGAAAAAACGAGGTATGGGGAGCCGGGCAGAGCAATCTCTGCTCGGGTCAGTTTGGGAGCAGAAGTGTGGGTATGTGTGGCACTTGTAGCGGTGGTCCGAGACCTACGAGCAAATGCGAACCAAAATTTCCATTGCTAAGCAAGGAGGTGGGTAAATGGGCCGGGTCTGACTTCATGACCTGTTTGCCACGGGTGTTAAGCAAATCGCTGTGGTTGTTGAGCGAGTCAGGTGGTGGCTGAGCAAATCCAGCTTCCTCCGCTGCCCTTGCATGTCAGAAGCCGGATGGGAAGGCTGCAAATGGCGATCCCAGGAGGCTGCAATTGGAAATACGTGCCGATTGCCAAGCGCCCAAACTTTGATCACGTGACTGTCGGAACTCAGAAACCAGATCGTAAGGGAAGGTCCGTTGTATCTTCAAACGGTCGCTAAGCGGCCCGTCGTAAGTCAAGGACTACTTGCACAAAACTGTGACGGTTTTGCTCTCTTGGTTGTGAGTGGCTGGAAGCAACTGGGCAAGGATACCGAAGGGTCCAAGCTTTGTTGAATCCCTGTGATGGCGCGGAAGAGTTTATTGCTGTTCTGCGTGAGTTATGCTCCCGCGGGGCCGACTGCACAGCCCTGGCGGGGGTGGATTTAATGGGGCGTATCGGCAACCTGCGTGCTGCTTTCTGGCCTCGCTCAGCTTATTCCTTGCGGTAAATTCTTTAGCTTTTCGCTGGCCACAAACCTGGTGTCCTCCTTGGCGCGCTCCAAAGTCTTCCTCTCGGTTCTGACCTTCATCTTTCCAGCCGGCCCCCTTTGCCCACACAGTTCCTTTCCTTGCACCTTTTTCTGCCTCCTATTTCCCCATAATCATCCATCCGTGCTCTAAAATGCTTCGGCTGCTTTTGAGGGGTGTTTAATCCGATTGTGCGATTGGTGAGAGAAATTAGAAATGTATAAATCGCTGCATGAAGAAGCAAGCAAGCAAACAAGGAAGGAAGGACAGACAGGAGGAAGGAAGAGAAAGGGAGGAAGGAAGAGAAGAAATGAGGGAGGGAGGACAGACAGGAGGAAGAAAGAGAAAGGAAGGAGAAAGGGAGGAAGAGAAGAAATGAGGGGGGAAGGACAGACAGGAGGAAGGAAGAGAAAGGAAGGAAAAGGGGAAGAAAGGGAGGAAGAGAAGAAATGAGGGGGGAAGGACAGATAGGAGGAAGAAAGAGAAAGGAAGGGAAAAGGGAAGAAAGGGAGGAAAAGAAGAAATGAGGGAGGGAGGGAGGACAGACAGGAGGAAGAAAGAGAAAGGAAGGAAAAAGGGAAGAAAGGGAGGGAGGAAGAGAAGAAAATGAGGGAGGGAGGAAAGAAAAGGGAGGGAGGAGAGAGCGCAAGAAGGGAGGAGAGATCGGAAGGCAGGGACAGACGGACAGCCTGTCTGGATCATTTTCCACCGCCGATGGCGTCCCGCGTGTGGCTGAAGTTCGCAAGGACGCAAAGGCGTCTCCCACAAGCCTGGCAGGGAAGCCCCCGCCCCCATAAAAGAACACGACGCTTTCAGCACATGAAGCCTTCGTCTTCGGTTTTCCTCTTTCCGCAGAATTGGGAATCTTCGATTCGTCAGAAACTGGTTCACAGGTAAGAACGACCGTTGAACGTTTTGCGCAGAAGCACCAGGCTTCCTCGCTCTGCTCAGCGGCTCGCACGAGCGGAGGGAGGACCTGGGGGCGAACTGAGGAAGTGGCGCACCTGTGCAGCGCGGGAGCGGCTTCCCAACGCATCGACCTCGTTAGTCCTCGGCTAACGACCAGTTGCTTCGCAGTCGTTTGAAGACCTCCCTGAGGGGACTTAAAACGAGGACCCGAAGCCCTGAGGGCCGCTTTCCCCGCTCGGTCACTCCCGGCGCTGGCAAAGCCAGGCCACGTTTACGGCCGTTTGCAGCATCCCATGGTTCCGCGACCAATTTTACGGCGCGTCGGCTGAGAACCAGCCTCGACTTCCAGCCTGTCGCGAACAAAGGTTGGCTTACTGACTGCTGCAAAAGGAGGTCGTAAAATTGGGTGGGTCCCAAGGGCGCCCCAATTCCAGGTTACAACCGCGATGGGCCGGCTCCATTCCAGGCGTAACTCGAAGACTTACCTGCATGTCCCCCTCAAAAGAACATTTGTTTCCCTCTTTATGGCTTGTGCGCCGCTGAACCGGGTGTGCTCAAACATGCAGAAAGCTCTCTGGCCTTACCATTTATTTCTTATTTTCAGCTCTGTCGAGAACGGCTTTTCCATCACTTTTCCCCGCTTCTGATGTTCAACACGGAGGCATTTTTGAAAGTCTTGATTGGGCCCAGCGTTGAACCCCAAACATCCAGAGCTGCTTCTGTAAATGTCTCTGAGGTCCTGCAGAGCTCTTCGTCCTCCCTCTGAAGTGGCATCCTCGAAATTTGTGGTCGTAAGTCGAGGACAAAGTCAAACGTGTGCAGCAATTGGCGACGGCTGCACGTGTTTGGCTTTTGTCCTCGACTTGTGACCACCAGTTAGGACCAGAATTTTTCGTGGCTAAGCGAGGTGACGGTGAAGCGATCCGCGCCTGCTTTCACGACCTTTTTTTGCCACGGTTACGAGCAAACTGCGGCAGCTGTTAAGTGAGCCACACTATCGTTAAGTGAATCTGGCTTCCCTCGGTGATTTTGCTCAGCTGGGAAGGTCACCAAGGGCGAGCTCACGTGACCTGGGGCTGCTGCAAGTGTCGTAAATACGTGTCGATAGCCAAACGCCCGACTTTTGATCGCGAGGGTGCTGTGACAGTTGTAAGCGCGAGGACTGGTTGCGGGTCATTTTTCTCAGCGCTGTCGCGACTTCAAACAGTCCGCTCAACGCACCGCTGTAAGTCGAGGACTACCTGTATAATTTCTGTACCTTGCCACGCAGGTGCCCTCTGAGAGCGGGAGAGAGACTGACGTGAGCAGCTCGGCCTTCCAGAGCGAGGCGGGGGACCCGACAGACGAGGAAGAGACGGCCGAGGAGGACCCCGAGTTGCGAGAATGGCGGAGCCGCTTCCGGGAGGAGAAGATGAAAGTGATCCAACTGGAGCTGCAGCTGGACCAGAAGACGAAGGAGTGCGAGGTTCTCTGCGAGGGATCCAGGCTGTGGAAGGAGAGAGTCCGGCACCAGGTGCAAGAGATCAGCCAGCTCCTGCCGGAACAGGAGGGAAGGGGCCGGGACTGGAAGCAGCCGAGCCGGTGGCACAGCAGCGAGAGCCCCGAGGAGGGGGACCAGGACCTCGACCTTTTGGCCCAGCAAGTGCAGGAACTGAAGAAGAGGAGGAAGCAGCAGGACGCGGAGAAGGAACCGCCCAGAGTGGCGGCGGCGGCGGCCGCGCGAGAAGTGGGGCGCGAGGAGCCCGACCCCGCGGGGGCCCAGCCCAAGAGGGCGCGGTGGCCGGGAGAGGAGGAGGCCGAGGAGCAGAGGCGGCAGCAAGCAGAGCTGAGGCGCCTGCAGAGCGAACTGGCGGCGGCCCTGGAGGAGAAGGCGAGCGTGGCCAGGAGGGTGCAGGAGACGGAGGGCCACATGGAGAACATGAGGGCCGTGATTGGGGTCTTCGAAGGCAAGAAGAAGTCCCAGAACGCGGCCCTCAGGGAGATGGAGGCTCAGGTGCTGGAGCTGGGGGATGAGAACCGACGGCTGCGGGGTCTTCTGGGCAAACACTTGGCCGGCCCCCCGGAGAGCGGGCTTGCCCAGGCGAAGGTGGCTCAGTGCATTAAGGAGATGGAGGAGACCCAGGCTGCGGTTCGGGAGGAGACGGCGGCCACCATGGCCGAAAACGAGGCCCTGAAGAAGGAAGCTGAAGAGGCTGTCCGGAGCAGGCTGCAGTTCCAAGCGGTGCCGTCTGGAGCGGTCAAGAAGTGCGTCTCTGCCTGGAAGCGGGTGGTCCTGGCCCTCGAGGGGGCTCTGGCCAAGCTGGAGCGGGCCTGCGCCACCCTCCTGGAAAAAGCCCGGCCTCTCCAAGCGGCCGTTTCGGACGCTTCATCTGGGGCCTGGCTCAACGGCAACGGCCTTCCTGAGGAAGAGAGGAACGGCCTTGGCAGCGGTGAGGCAGGCAGCCCGAAGGCCCTCGAAGAGCTGGGGCGGCGTGGGGCGGGCAAGACCCAGCTCCGCAATGGTCTTGCGGGGCAGGTGAAGCTCAGGCCGAAGCCAGAGGTGGTGGAAAATACGGCTCGCCCATGCCGGAAGAGCTCTGACCTGGAGAAGGAGGTGTGGGACCTCAAGCAGAACAACGGCGGCCTGGTGCAAGAGCTGGCCCAGCTGAGCAGGGAGAGGGAGAAGCTGCAGGAAGAGCTTCAGAAGTTGCATGGCTCCGGAGAGAGTCCTCCTCCAGCCAGGGGGACGGAGGGCCTGGTGGAGGAGCTGAGGCGGACGGTGGACGTCCTGTCCCACGAGCTCTCGCTGGAGAAGGAGGAATCGGGGAAGCTGCGCCTGCAGCTGCAGGAGCAGAGGAAGGAGATGACGTTCGTGAGAAGTAACTTCCTGAAGAAGGTCACCCAGGAGGCCAGCAACGTTTCAGGAGAGACCCTGGACAGCTCCATCTTGAGGGAGCTTCACTGGAAACTGGACAACGTGGTGAGGAAGCAAAACGAAGCCTTGCAGCTGGTGTCCGAGATGGAAGAGGAGAACCGCGCCCTGGAAGTTGACCCAACCCTCTTGGCCGATCTGCCCAGGCGCCCCGACGATGAAATCTTCCTGGAGGCGTCTGAGGTCGTCGGAGAAAACTGGAGAGTGAGAGAGAAGATGGCAGAGCTCGAAAGAGACCTGCAGGAGCTGAAGGAGATGCTGGCCGCCTCCCAGGCGACTCACGGAGGCCCCGGGATGGCCGACCTGGCGCTGCTGCTGGATCGGGTCGTCGCCCGGACGGCCGAGTTGCGCCAGGAGGAGGAGCAGGTCCTCAACAAGTACGAGAAGATCTGCAGCATGCTGTCCACCCGGGCTCAGGTCCTGGGGGAGGAGCTGGCCACCCTCCAGGAGACCTACGAGGACGCCAGCGGGGCGTCCGCCCGTCAGAAGGAAGCCCTCGGCCGCGAACTCGAGAGGAATAGAGAACTGACGGCCGAGGCGCTGGAGCACGAGGAGGAAGTGGAAGAGCTGAGAGGGAGGTCCCAGAAGCTGGAAAGGACGGTGGAAAAGCTGAACCAGAAGGCGGAGGAGGCATCCAAGTTGTGCCAGGACAGGGAAGCCAAGGTAGGCCCGTCTGGATCCGGAGGGCGGGAGGCACCCTCGGGGAGGCCGAGGCCACGCTTCCCGTCTGGGGCGCTGAAGGCCACCAAAAGAGCGCGGCCAAGTCTGCGCAGGGGGCAGCGCGAGGATCTGGGGTTCCTGCTGGGTTCGCCTCAGCATCGGCACTCCTCGAGGAAGGCGTGAGGGTGTAAATTGGGCCAGCCACGCGACTGTCCCGACTTTGTGACCTTTTCGGCGGCAGTCGTTAAGTGAACCGATATGGGTGCCAAGTCAGAAATAAGTGCTGAGTTTCGTAAACTGTGGTCACGTGATTGCCGGACGCTGCAAACACCCATGTTCAGTCGCACAGTCGTGTGCGACTCTTCGCGACCCCACGGACTGCAGCACGCCAGGCCCCCCTGTCCTGCCCTGCCTCCCGGAGTCCCCCCAAGCCCACACCCATCGCACTGACTACGCGACCTATCCACCTCCTCCTCCGCCGTCCCCTCCCCCTCTTCCCTTCGATCCTCCCCAGCACCACAGTCTTTTCCAATGAGTCCTCCCTGTGCATCATGTGGCCAAAGGTCTTGAGCTTCAGCTTCAGGATCTGTCCTTCCAGGGACCAACCCGGGTTGACTTCCAGCCAATGGCTCGCGTGTGAAATGAGCGCACCTGGACGGTAGTTTGAATATTTGCTCTTCGGCACTGTCCTCCTTTCCCCCTTTTTTATGAGAGGGGGACCCTCCTTGTCCGGCTCCTCTGATGAGGTCTGTCCAGTGAGGTTCAACCTCCGGCGCAGCTCTCATCTTCAGGGCACACAAGCCCCCCAACCACAGCAAACACCCATAAACGCAGCCAAAGTGCACTCACATGACCTGGGGGGCAAACTTTGGAACCAGGTCAGGAGGCTGCAACTTCGATCGGTCTCTCAGCAGCTGGTCGTAAGCCAAGGAGCCCCTGTCCTTAAAGGCTCCAGCGGTTTCCTTTCTGGAACGACGGGCGATTCTCCATCTTTCCCGCGCAGTTCCCCCTCCAAGTTATGTTGTGCAGTGGCGACCTTTATTCTCCAATGGTGCTCAGCCCAACCTTTAAAGAGTGCTTTGTTGAGCAGACCGCCGTCATCCGGAGTGTGAGGGGGGTGCACAGCTCTTCCCAGACAGAAACCCTGACTTCTTCCCTGCGTGGGATTTCATGGGAGACCATGAAGTCAGAGCAGCCAGGGCAAAAACTCGTTTCAAATTTAACTGAGCCATAACTCATAAACTGGCTTTGCTCCAGTGGGCTTGGCGAGTTTCTCCTCCCATCACACTTCAGAGAAACTTTCTGGAAGTTGCCCAAAGGTGGTGCTGAGCCCTGCAAAGGACGGGTGGATCTGGGGCAGAAAAACCTTTGATGGCCCAGGAGAACTTCTGCTGAAGTTTCTACTGGTGCAAAATCGTGATTGTTCTCGGATCCAGTGATCCTGATGCAATCCATCGCCACGTTCAGGAATAACAGCAGGCAAGTGGTTGTCCCTTTGGAGCTGCGGCATGCTTTAATCACACCCACCTCAACAGTGGTGGGGTCATTAATAGGGCCTCAGCAGCGGCTCTGCAAGTGAAAAAAGGTCCCATTTGATGGACGAGGAAGAGGAGGCTGAGAAGAAGTTACCCCGGAAATCCCCGGGACTGCCGGGATTTTGCACCCTGTCTGTCTCCTTTGCCCTCAGATCAAGAAGTTGCTGAAGGAAACCGAGAAGCTCTCGAGCGAAATCCTCAACTTGCGCAGCGAGCGCACCCGCCTGATCTTGCAGAACGAGGTGAGTCGCCGTGCAGGAATGCGTGTGGCCGTGCGACGTCCTGGACGAGAACGAGTGGTCTAGAGTTGACATTTGGGTCATTTGGTGCTCGGGGTTCCAACCAAGGCGCGCGCAGCGAAAGGGTCAGTGCTGTGAAGTGCCCTGAGCCACCGAGGAGGATCCTGCTCTCCTCAGGCAGGTCTAATCCTGTTTAGTCAGCGAGGGCGATGTGGTGGAGGCTGGATCGCAGGGGCACATCCGCCACTTGGCTTTGTGGATGCCATCCTGGGGGACTGGCAGGACTTCCTTGGAGACGCCGCAGGTCCGATGAGCCGGTGTCGACCTGAACGCGTCTCGTCGCCGTTTAGTCTTGCATCTCCTTCTGTACGGGTCGTCCTCATTTAACAACCCTAATTGGAATCGGGATTTCCATCGCTAAGCAAAGCAGTCATCATGCGACTGCGCCGCTTAACGACCGCAGTTCCAATAGTCCCAGTTGCAGTCAGTAGGGGAGGACCATGCCATTGTCAGATGAGGACCACATGCTTCTTTCGCTCTTTGGCCGCCCTGCCCTCTGTGGCCCCTACCCCACCCAAAGGGACCTTCACCACCAGACGCGCCCAGCCAAGACAACCGCTGGCCCTTCCCCTCATTCCGCGGCCTTGTAACCTTGAATGGTCACTGAATAAATGGTCGTTAAGTGAGGACTTAACCTGTTTGGGAATTCTGGGAGTTGAAGTCCATGCATCTTAAAGTTGCCAAGGCTGAGAAACACTGGGCTAAATGTATCTTGCTCCCTGGGAGTGCCACAGAGGAGTTGGTGGCATGCGGTGCTCAGTTCTTGCACTGTACATGTTCTGCACCCAGGACTGAGCAGTTGAGCTGCTGATTGCTAAGCCCCGTGTGCTGTTTCTCACCAGTTCTCTTGATTTAATTCAGGTTGCCCAAAAGAACCATCAAGAGATTGTGGCCATATATAGGACACACCTGCTCAACGCAGCCCAGGTAAGACCAATGGAAAAATTCCAGTAGTTTTTGCCCTCTGGGTATGCCTTGAGGGCAGGAAACCATCCTCAAGGGAGAAGTCAAGTCCTTGACTTACAACCATTCCTTTAACGACCACTCAGCATTACGACGCCACTGAAGAAAGTGACTTTGTGACCGTTATGACCGTCGCAGCATCCCTCACGGTCACTTGATCAAAATTCTTGGCAACCAGCACATACGGTATACGTGATGGTTGCAAGGTCTCAGGGCCACGTGATCAACATTTGCGGCTTTCCCACGTGGCTTCCCACAAGCAAAGTGAATGCTTGTTTAATAACCTCATGATTCGCTTAAAAACTGAGCGATGGACTTCGCACACCAATGGAGATCTTGGTCCCCGTTGTGGTTGTAAGTAGAGAACTACTTGGATTAGATTTATTTCTGGCAAAGAAATCTCACAGCAGGCATTTGCTTTGAAGGAAAGACCTCTGCAGAGGCTGATGATGCTCAAATGCAATTTACACTATGGGGGGGATCTTGCTCTCCAATTCAGGGGTACATGGATGAAGAGGTCCATGCCATGCTGCTGCGGATCCTGAGCACGGACTAAAACCCAGGAAACTGTGTGAGAACCTTATTTATATATATATATATTTCTAAAAGGCACACCTGTGAGCACTTACTCAGAATTTCACTTGATCCCTACATCTCCCTCTCGTGATCAGCAAGGCTTCAGTTGCTGGCAGCCCATTTTTTTTAACGCAGTTCCACACTTCTGGTTTTTCCAAGTGGCAGACAGTTCCGGGGGCTGGAGCAGCTGGGGTGCAAAGATGCCTAAAGCGGAGCCGTCTGGCCAGCCGGTGACTCTCTCATGGCTTGTGGTAGCCAACAGCCTTCAAAGCGAATTAAGAAAGACAATCCCGCATTAAGTTCCAGGCCAGTCAAAAAAGTGGGAGAGGCAGAAAGAAAGCTCTGCGCGTAATCCTCAATTTATGACCGCAGTCGAGTCCACAATTTCAGTCATAAATTGTGATGGTCGGAAAGATGGTCGTCACATGACCAGACTCAGTTTTATGATCGTTTGTGGTGGTTGTTAAGCGATGTCAGCCATGTCGTTAAAGAACCCATTATTTGCTATGGGGCAGTTTTGCCTGAAACCCAGAAGCAAGCACTGATTTCCAGCAGAAATGCCATAAATTGCAGTCACGTGACTGCAGGTCTTTGCAAGTGGCATAAATGCGGGCCAGTTGCCAAACACCCGAAATGCGGTCGTGTATCTCTGAGGGACCCCAGTGTTGGAACTTCGAATCCAGGTCATAAATCCCATTTTTGGGGTCTGTTGTGACTCTGAACAGCCTTTAAGTGACCGGTCATAAGTCCAAGACTTATTTGTACAGCATAACCAGAGAGCATACACAGATAGTCCTGAACCGAGCAGAGAGTCTCCTTCTTGTCCATACAGCAACAGAGTCCATTAAATGTCGCATCTCCTGGGATTAGGAGCATTGAAGAAGGGAATTCCCAGAAAAATCCAGGTCGCCTCCAAACGGTCTGGGAATTACAGTGAACCGCGGTCCTTTTCCATTCCAGCTCTAAATGCAGAAGCCTCCCTTCCGTGTGCTGAAACCATTTCTCTATTCTCTTTCTTGCAGCGAGAAATCAGATCACCAGGCGCCAGCTCCGATTTCGAGGATCACCCCCGTTGCGCAAAACCATGCAAGGGGGTGAAGCTTGCCCAAACGTGCGAAGAGGCGTGTTCACATGTCGCCACCGGAATTATAAATGCAAAGGGGCCTGTTTGCATGCTGGATGTCTGCCTCTCTAGGTGGAAAACTGGGTTGGGCTGGGGAGAGGAAGGAGAGGGTCTCTGCCATGAGATTTTGAGGTGTAAGCAATTATGGTATGTGACTCAGGAAGGACTTCTCTTAAACTGACTGCTGCCAGCAGTAACCACGAGGCAGAGCTCAAATCATCAGGTATGTCTCATCAGGGGATTATTAATGTGGAAATGACCCAGAATTGTCCCAGCATTTTGGAAATGAGCCTGTGATGTACTGTTGAGGAGCAGGCATGCAAATAAGGTACGTTCCAGAGGAGCTGGAATGATCTAGATGAGTGTTTCTCAACCTTGGCCACTTGAAGCTGCGTGGACTTCAACTCCCAG
>JANHZU010009980.1:0-10944 GCA_032468055.1 Acrochordus granulatus | reverse complement strand
GAACCTCTGGCAGAGCTCTCATCTTCTTCAGAGCACACAAGCCCCCCAACCACAGCAAGGTGGTGCCTCACTGGAGGGATTAAGGGTTTCTAGTTGCTAATAAATATAATTGTCATTTTGCTAATTAAATGAGTTAATTTTTCCATTTCTTCAAATTTAGTCATCTTCACCTACCATTCCTCCACTGTAGGTATTTCTGAGTCTTTCCATCTTTGTGCATGTAATAATTTCATTGCAGTTACCATGTACAAAAGCAGTCATCTGTCCTGAAAAGAGCCCCAGCAAGAAAAGTTCTGGTTTTAGTTGAATATCAATCTTTCAGATTCTTTATAACATTAAGTATATTTGAATTCAAAATCTTCTAGCTATTGTACAAGTTGACCAAGCATGATAAAACAACTCTTCATAATAGCCTCTCCACTTCTTTGCTGGAAACTGAAAATAAGCACAGTATGCACATAACCTTCATAAGGAAGAACAAAGAATCTCCAATAAGTGTACATGTCTTTGGACCACTTGAAAAGTAGCAAGTGTAACTTAACATTTCAGAGATAAAACACTCCAGCAAATTAATTAGTTTTCAGATGTATAGGGGTGGGAGAAATCCCAAGACATAAAATAAATATGATATTACAATGTACTTGCAGAACTAGCTGGAGGTCAGCAATAGTATTCCTGTCATTATGAAATAGCATTTTAATATTAGGGCTGGATGAAGCTTGAAAGAGCTTTTCGATTCAACAAAGCTTCAAAGAAGAGATGTGAACCGTGAGTTAAAGCAGTGCTGCCTTTTGAAGTGCCTTTTGAAGTGCCAAATCAGCCAGATGCTGCAGAATACATGAATTGAAGCAACTAGCTGAACTGAGTCAGTTCATTTCAATAATCCAATTTGTGGAATCCAAATAATTGCATTTTCTGGGATGAGGTATCGCTTTAGACTGGATTGCTGCCACTCTCTTGGTGTCTCAAGTCAGAGCTGAGCCTTTAAATATGGCTTTTTTCCCCATCCTATTTTAACCAATGAATGCTTATTTTTAAAAATTCAGCATCTAGGTCAGGGGTGTCCATCCTTGGCAACTTTAAGACGTGTTGACTTCAACACCCAGGATTCCCCAGCCAGCTTGTCTTAAAGTTGCGGGGCTATGCTGGCTGGGGAATTCTGGGAGTTGAAGTCCACACATCTTAAAGTTGCCAAGGTTGGTTATCCCTGACCTAGATGCTGAATTTTGGTTATTTTACTTTTGCTTCCAGAATATGTTGCTTATTTTTTGATCTTTCATATACACACATATATTCCCATTTTTTTAAAAAAAAACTATTTAGTTGCTTTGAAATATTAATATATTAAGGAATGATTTTTTAAATGATTTTTCTCAGATACTATGCACATACATGCAAACACACACAGGCAATTATCAAATAAAAGGTAGCCCTAGATTCTTATTCAGATGCAGAAAAAGGTTTAATTAATACAAAACTGCATACAAATAATTCCTTAAATCTTTTATAATGTTTTCAAAAAATAAAATATTTTGATGGTGGATTATGAGTATATGCAAAGCTTGAATCGGCCAAAGAATAGGTATGCTTGGTTTCTAAACCTCCAGGCCTGTGGCCTTAATTTGTTCGAGTGTCTGGCTTCTATTTTCAATGGAACTCCATTTTTACTTACCAGTTCAAAAAATTCATATTTCATTAAAGAGGTAAATGGTGGCAATTATAACCTGGCACTGAAGATGACTTTGCATGTTGCTCAGAGACATTGAAAAAGAAGTGCAAATTAATTGTACCAGCCTGTTTTATGATTTAGACAAATGTTACCTGGCAATGTTTTTCTTGGAAGGTGGGCTAACTCTCAAACACTTTATTAACCATGATTTAAGGATTTTTTCAACTTACTAAATCACGGATAACATGATCTGTTAGCAATCACATATAAGAAATGATTTTACTTTTTTTTGGTAAGGGAAAGATAAAGATTCATTTTCTGCTTTAGGTTATAAGTGATAGCTGCTAAGGTTCTATTTTTTTGGAAGGAGTTTTGGAATGTATTCTATTAATACATTCCAAAAAATGCCTTTTCAGTCATTTTTATTTATCTGAAAATGCCTTTTCAGTCATTTTTGTTTAATTTTATTCCTTTTTTAAAATTTATTTTCTTTCTTTTTTCTCTTTTTAAAAATAAGAAAAGAGAGAGAGAAAAGAAAGAAAATAAATTTTAAAAAAGGAATAAAATACAAAATTAAGACTTCCGCCTTTCTTTCTATTAAGTAGTAGAGCGGGAAGGGTGGAGCCAGGGGTTAAGAGGGAGGTCAGTCTTGAGTCGCTCCCATGCACAAGCGCCAAAGGTTCAATCCCTCATGAAAACCGTTAGCCTTATCTTGGGAGTACAGGTGTTTGGCGAGTAATTGGAGAAATTCTTGTGACCTTATAAATAAATCTGTTAGCTAGAACTGCACTGACTAAATCTGATCCTTTGCATCTAACAAGTAGCCATCTTACTCTTTCCTCTCCATTTTTAACCCTTTAGTTCCCAAATCCATAGAAGATCCCTGTCTGTAAGATAGACCCTGCCAGGGTCCATAAAGAGTCTTTCTTGCATTTATATATTGCTTATAGCTATGAATTGGCCTAATCTTTATTCAAAGCTTTCCAAGTTGTTAGTTATCTCTATGTCTTCTGTAGGAAATTCCACATTTCTCAACTTTATGCAAAGCTCCGTGGATTCTATTAATGTGATGGAGAAGCTCCTTATTCACTTTCTCTGCCTTATTTAATAACTCTAATCAAGTCCTTTCTTGCATGCCTTGTTTAAGCTAGACAGCCATGCATTCTTGCTGCAGTATGCTGATAATTTGGATATCCTTTTCTGCACTTTAATTTTAAATGTTATTTAAAAGCAGTTGGAAAGGGGAGAGATAAAGTAACACTGATTACAGATCCAGAACATTCAATTAATAAACCACCATAGAAAACAGTATTATAGCTGATATGTGGGAGAGTGGATATAAAAGGCAATAAAAGGAGCCCAAATAGTGACAAATATTCCTCTACTGAGTTTTTCATTATAAGATATATTTCCATATACATTCATATAGCATAGACAGTATCATATCAAGTGAGCAGTACAATCACCCTGAAGAATAAATTTTCTGAGTGGTCATTTCTTCTAATTGTGAAAACTTTTGCAGTCCTAATGCAAAAGCTAACAGTTATAATACTGAATGATTTAAAGCAATGTTTGAACTAGATTTTTTGCACAGTTTATCATAGAACAAATAATCAGAGAATGAGCTATTTTCAGCACATCCTAATACTTTCCAGTTCCTGAAGCTGGAAAATCCATTGTGGTGGAGTTTTAGTTTTGCTAATCTGATTCTTTCAAGTCCTGCCTGCCTGAAGCAGGGCAATTGGAATGGAATTAGCAGAAACTTAAATAAATGATTCCCCCCCTTGCAATCTTTGTAGTCTGTTTCAAAGACAAGGGTGAACAATATGGGAAGTTGTAGCCAAAACTACAGTATAACAATATTGGACAAATACCCTGGCAGCCAGTACAAAAATTTATGGGAACTATTGAAGAACACTAAAAATCAAAGATGACAGAATTGTAGGATTCACAAAAATAAATACTGAGTCAAAGTTAGAAGCTTAAAAATAATTAGCACAGCTCATATTTCTCAGAGTAGAAAATAGCATTTGCCTTCTTCTTTGATTCTATTTCAGCTTGCCTGAACAATTTAAGCCTCGTGTGTGTCCTATAAATTAAACTTGCTTGATGGAGAAAAGTGATGATTGTTTGGCAGCTGATATTGTTCCTGTATATGGAACATTTATATTTATATATGGAAACTGAAGTAGGAAAATAACACTTACGTGATGACAAGACAATCATACTGGCTTCATAACAGCAAAATGCAATCCTTGTTTGGTCATGTGCCAAGTTGGCATGTGAAAGCAAAATGAAGAATAATTCCTGCTTGATGAATAGACCCCAAAGTGCCTAGTATTCTTCATTCATAATGAACTATAATTACATTTTCAAACATGCTTACTCATATGCCCTATTTATTTCAACAAGTCTTATTCACTAGAGAGCATTTTTATAATTACACTACTGCAATTATGGGTCACAAAGATGGTGAATGAATGACCCCAAGGATCTATATTGCAGAAGAGTTAATGAAGATAAATGAGCTCTTAACACCTTTCACTACCCTGTTGTAGTTGAAATGATGATATTGCCTGGCTAGATTGCCATTCACCGATCTTTCTTTTGGGAGATTGTGAGTGAAGTAGAAACTATATTAACCTTCCAGCAGAAACTAGAAGTATTCACTTTTCCTGAAATAAGACATAATGGTATCATGTTTTTTTAATGTGGCACTAGTTACAGTGTCTTTTTCTTGTTGCAAAATGGTAGTGAGATCACAAGAAAGAGGTGGAAATTAGATGGTTACCATGTTTCGAACCATTTTCCCATAATCTTATTTAGTAAAGATACTAGGGCTGTGCAGATCTTTTGAAAGAAGTACTTCACAATGCATGGGAACAGGAGTATATCATCTCCCTTTGGATCATTAATGCAGTCAGATTTATTTTTCTCAGCTTACACATCTGCTTCAGAAGCTGCTATTAATGGTCTACATTTTACTTTTCTTATCTAAGAGTTGTGATGGGAAATTCAGCATGTCAAACAGTCCTGTGGGAGAAAGAAGGGCAGAGCCAGGGATGAAGAGGGGAATCAGCCTTGAGTTGCCATGCATGCACAAGCATCAGAGGTTCAACCACCTGAGGACCATTAGCCTTATCTTGAAAATGCAGGTGTTTGGTGGGCAGTTAGAGAAATTCTTGTAATCTTGTAACATCAATGAATCTGTTAGCTAGAACTGCATTGATGGAGCTGATCTTTCAAACCTCACAGTCTGCTCATTAACATATCTGTTTATTTATAGATCTATATCCTGACTTTCATCCAGGAGCACAAGAAGTTACTCCCTTCTTTCATTTTCTTCTCTCAAACAACTCTGTGAGTTTCTGCAGCTCAGGGCAGATTTGAACCTGGCTTTTGCTCTGGACATAAAGATCATGACTCATCACCCACTGCTATATACAACCCTTGGGGCAAAGAGCAATGTATTGTTCTCAAAGGTCTTTAGTTGTGATCTCTAATTAAGCCCCAGATTAGCAAGGAGTCTCAGGCTGTTTAAAACAGTCCAACCTAGATTAATTTCATGGTCTCTGTAATCCTTAGAGTTTCTGTCAGATGCCATCAGGAATAGAACTACAAACATTTAAACTAGAGAAGAAAGTGATCAAGAATCAAAAGATAAGTTACCAGCACTGATCATGTGATCAAAGCCCTGCCAAGTGACACATGTAAAAACAGAAGAGAACTTTCAGCTGAATGGCTGTAGCTATCATCTTGATTTTTTCTACCCCCCTGTCAAAAAATAATATGCAAAAAAAATTAGAGATTATTTTAATACGTGATTGGCTCAGTCTTAAGCGATCTGATGGATTGTTCCCACCTTTATTGAAATCCTCCATCCTGATTCCTTCTTTTATTTAAGCATAAAAAAGACATAAACTTCTTTTAGAAAAATTGGACTTCATGGTTTTAAACAATAAAAATCCAGTTTAAAATGAATATTCCAGAAAAGGAATAAGCTTTTCAAGGATACTCTAATATCTCACTTAGCTTGTCCAAGAATTATACTTCTGTAATAGATTTACGATTGGCAGTATAATTTCACATGAGAAAAATGTTCAAGTCATCACCTGGACAATATACAGTTTGTCATTGCTATTAGGCAAGATTATATATTTAGTTAATTCTAGAAAATATTAACTTTGGCTTTAAGGGACAATAAATCATCTTACACAGAGTTCATTTGAATTATATAGTATTTCTCATACAAATATATAAAATAGGCTTCTAATTAGTTATGCTGGCTTACAATATTTGATATTTACTATCTTCACACACAGCTCATTTAATAAATAAAATTGCTAGTTTTAATTGCAGTCCTTGGCAACTCATGTCATTTTATCTTTTTAATGCAAGTAAGAAATTACAGGCTGCAGATGAAGTTTGCAGAGCAAAGTTAGCATTCAGTTCCAGGTCCAGAATAAACATAACAAATGTTCAACGGTTGTATTGCATTTAGATGGATTTCTCTCCTGCAAACTCATGTTTATTTATTTTTGTTATATTTATGGTTTAAGTGCTTTAACAGTTTTGGCATTATTTTAATTGCTAGCTATATACCACCCAGGGTCATATTCAATGAGATGGGCAGTTACATAAATTTGCTAAGCAAACAGGCAAATGGTTGATGCAGTTCACTGCTTGACCCATTTCTGGGTATTACAGTGTGAAAAACTCCACAATCAGATTTGCTATGGATTTAAGTAACTGTGTTCTTACAATATTAATGGCCTACACACCTTTCTTGTCAGTGTACTGGCAGCACATGACACAGGATGATTGAATATATCATGTAAGATCCATGTCATTAAATCCTCCCAACCTCCATAAAGTGGACTGGAAACTATGAAGCTTCTGTTTTTAATTCCCTCATCCAGGAAATGAGAAAACTTGCATTAGGAGCCAGCACAGGAAGACTCTGGCCTTTTTCTCAACCCTTTCTTCCACTTTTTACCTTCAAAAATATTTAAAAAACTTGGGAGATTAAAATGAGAGACTTAGAGAAGAACTCATTAGGTCACCCTCTTAATTTTCAGAAGAAGGAGGGTTAATTCAGCTAAGAGCATACATGATACAGAAAAAGTTGTGTGACCACAGAAAGTGTAATGCCAAGCAAGACTGGGTTTGTTTAGGGCTAAATGTTTCATCCATGGCTGAAAGCATTTTTCTGTTGTGAGAGGATGTTTCCTTTCCCATATTTTCTTTGTCCCTGTCAATTAGTGTTGACTCTGGCAACTGCTTGGACTAGTCTCCCTGCAGTTTTCTTGGCAAGATTTTGTAGATGGTTTGCCACTGCCTTCTTTCTAGGGCTAAGAGTGGTCCAAGGTCACCCAGCTGGCTTCATGCGTATGGCTGGACTAGAATGTTTGGTCTCTCAGTTTCTAGATTGATGTCTTAACCATTACATCACAGTGGTTCAATTTATTTCTACCTAAATTTATATTATTGTTTTGAGCTTCTTTTACCCTTCTGAGGTTCTCCTATTGTTATTTTGGTTATATATTTATTACTTTGCAGTTCTCTCATAGTTCTCTGTATTTGTTGACTTGATTTTAATTGGTGTGGTAAAGTCAGAGAGATCACAGTACACAAGATAAATTATTATACAATGGAAATAAGTAACCATCAGCTTCTTTAAAATGATAAAAATAAATACAAGAATTCCAGACTCCATCCCTGAGAATTTTGTTCTCTTTTTTTTGAAAAAGGAGAAAACTGCTTTTCCCATCAAGCTGGATGAGGATAATTGCAAGAGAGATCAAATAAACAGAACAGGACTGATATAGGACTGATAGTATTTCTTTGGCCAATTGGAAAAATTGTATCAAAGAAGTCTAATTTAATAATAGAAAGGAGATAGTGAAAAAGCTGAGCATCTGATATGAGGGTTGTAAAATGGAAAAAAATATTTGTTTCTTTCTACACAGTTTTTTCTTTGCCAGTGTCTATGCTCACATCCTCCCCCACTTTGAAAAAATGTACCAAGCACCACTGCATAATGGGTGAGTTCCTGTTACTTGCCCTAGCTCCTGCCAATCTAGCAGTTCGAAAGTATATAAAAATGTAAGTAGATAAACAGGTATCATCTTCAGTGGAAAAAGTAACAGTGTTTCATGCACTTTGGTGTATAGTCATGCTGATCACATAACCACAGAAGCGTCTTTGGACAAACATTGGTTCCTTCAGCTGTGAATCGGAGATAGAGTCGGCCATGACTGGCAGGGGAAACCTTTACCTTTTAACCTTTTATTCAATTGGTAACATTTGCAATAATTAAAATTTTATAATTTGTAATATTAGACACATAAAAATAAGGCCTGCATGTGCCAACATAATGTGTCTTACTGGCTATGAGCAACATTCTTTGGCAGGAAAATGGAACATATTTAATGCAATAATAAAAATTAATGAATTTTTTTTTAAAATGGAGAAATTAAGGGATGCAACAAAAAAGCGTTTCTCTTCATTCTGGAAATTTAGGGTCACTCACTGAAACTGATTAGTAACAGATCTCAGGCAAGCAAAATAATGGATTATTAATTAAGGGAAGTCATTGTCACAGAATGTTTCATGGATAGTTTCAAAAAGCAGTAGATCAATCCTGTGTATGGTGGAATGCTAACAAAGGTAAATAGTTTAATAACTCTATGGAAAAATCAGCATACCTGAGTTTCAGTTCTGTTATAAACAGGCTATTTTCTCATCATGAACATGACCCAGTCAGCCATTAATTCACCACAACATGATATCTCAATCTGGATCAGAAGTCAATATTTTGGAAAGTCTCAAGTACTATTTAGACAAAAAAAATTCTGTTGCCAGTTTTAAAACAACTCCCTTCATAAGAATTACTCTCCATTTCCACTTCCTTCCAGATCTTGCTTTGCTTGCTCATCATAGTAGGGTGATGATGGTTTTTCTGGGAGAGATGAGCACAGAATGCAAGCAGTGTATGCCAAGAGTACATAATTCCATCATGGTATCCCAAGCTGTGATGTTCATCCTAACTGCCCAGCTAAAGCAAGCACACACTTATATTGGGAAACAGCAATATAGGAAGGTGCTGGAGGCAGATGATCATTTTAGGCACTCAGCAATGGCAAAACCATCTCTTGATATGAGAGATATCATCATATGTAAGGATTTTTTATGAGATATATCATCATAGTAAGGATTTTTTATCCTTACTCCTTACATGGAATAAGGCAATGGTAAATCAGCCCTGTATTTACCCCATCACACATGGATAAAAAATATAAAAAGATTAACAATATAATGCTAGATGATGGGCTCCTCAGATCAGATGGTAGTCAACAGGCTACTGAGGAAGAGCTGAGGATCCTTTGTAATCCTAATGGTGTTTATGATGTAGCTGGATTGAAGCCTTTGGGATATCTTATTCCTGACATTGCCATGTAGGAAAAGAAAATTCAAAGCTGCAAAGAGAGAATTACAGTGGAAAGAGGGAACATAAGAAACATGGGAAAGCTCAATATAGTGAAAGATAAAATTAATCAACTGCACATCTTAGGCATCAGCAAATTGAAATAGACTGGAATTGATTCTTTCAGTCGGAAGATCATAATGTTAATTACTCAAGATATGAAAAACAATGAACAACAGTCTTACCATCAAAGGCAGGAAGGATATAGAAAGAACAGTATGATGGCTACAATGCAATCAGTGACCAAATAGTATCAATTAGACTTTGTGGACAACCTTTTAGATTAGCAAAGAAGGCCTTGGAAAAGATATTTAGATACTATGATGTCTACAAATAAAATATTATGATATCTACAAATAAAAGAGTTACACAGGCATGGTTTTCCCTGTGACATTCTATGGAAACTAACATTAGACTTTGAAGAAATAAGACAAAAATAGTACTGAAAATTCTGAACTTTCGTGTTGGAAAAAAACTCTTGAGAATACTGTAGGTAGTTGAGAAAACATAGAGAAAAATCAATTCAGAGTTCTCATTTGAGACACAAATGACTTGAAGCACAAATGACTGGGTTCAAATGATACTTTGAACACATGTGAAGACCCAGCTCTCTTAAGAAATCTATAGTGCTGGGAAAGTGGAAGGAAAGAGAAGAAGAGATGACCAGCAACAAGCTCAGTGAACTCAATTACAGGTGTGAGAGATGCATTGTTGGAAGCCCTGTAGATCATCTTGAGGACAGATCATTATGGAGAATGTGGTTTGCTGAGAGTTACCACCAACTTAATGATATAATCAAAATAATAAACTAACATTGATAAATGGTAGCAGTAGCCCAAAGTACTTTCTCTTGCCACCTCATGAGCTTTCACAGAAGAGAATCATTCAAAACATCACCAATTTCTCCATTGGTCAGGCAGGCAGCAATAAATATGGAAGGAAACAAAACAGGCAGTTCTCCAAGCTGCACCTCAACAAAACCTCATAATTATTGTTCACATTATTTCCTTATTTCTCTCTGCTATCCTTCCTTCCAGCCACCACCTTCCTCAATTCTCTTCACCCAACATTTGCTTCACTGATTCCTGTCCAGTATCAATCCCACATCTTTCTGTGCCATTTTAACATGGGCATTTGTCAGGTAACTTCATTAGGATTTTCAAAAACATTTGGCTCATTACTACTGGAAAAAGGAATTTCAATTTAATAGACTTCTAATCTACACCAATAACATTAATGCAAGAAAGGAAAGCTCTTTTCTCTCTCTCTCTCCTCTCTAATAATATTCAGAAACACTAATCATGTAAAATTCCCCTGAAAGAGAAACTCATACTGTTACATGCTGTTCATTCCTAAAAGTGGAAGCAAGGAGAAATAAATAGTAGTTACAATTATGCAGTTTTGGTATCTTCTAGATCTCTAACCTGATGCCTTTATTTAGATTAGATGAATCAGATAGATGTAACTTCTCATTCAATGCATGTGGAGGTCCCTCAAGTAAAATAGCATCTATTGCAGCATTTCCTTCGGTTTTTCTTTCAAGTATCTATTATAATGTCCATCTATATATGGGGAGGAGAGGAGGAGGAGTAAGTTAAAATTCGCCTATTGCCAGTCCGTACTAACAAAGATAATGCAGGATGTTCAAAGCCAACATTGTTCTTCTTTTTCTTTGAAGTAGATTGTACTTATTTCCCCCTCCAGTGAGGCATCACCTTGCTGTGGTTGGGGGACTTGTGTGCTCTGAAGAAGATGAGAGCTCTGCCAGAGGTTCAACCATACTGGACAG
>JANHZU010009979.1:8069-23632 GCA_032468055.1 Acrochordus granulatus | reverse complement strand
GCCTCTTATTCCTCAGGAATGCACCCCCTCCCTCCTGAGAACCATCTCCCTACTATATTCCATCACAAATCAATTGTATGTGGTTAATTGGCTATGATTATTATGAAATAGCTGCAGTCCTTGATTACCATAGGAAGCACTGTGAAGTATCTTGAAAGCATTGCTGGGTATTCTTGAAAGCCCAAATAGCCACTAATGAGGAAGGGTCCATTAGGCTCCTTAAGGTTACAAAAGAAACCGAGGAGGAGAGTCCTACAATGTCTGGCAGCATGATGCCTTGGGCCAGTCTTGATTTTTTCCCCCAAAAAAATCTGGAAATAAGAACAGGAACTTAATAAATTACCTAAGGTAGGTCCTTCCAGAATTTTGACATTCCTATTAAGGAGAACTTGTCTCTTATGTCTGCATTTCTGATTTCCCATAAAGAGAGCAAAGCCTCCCAAATGAAAATTAGTTCAAGCAGGTTCAAGAAACGGCCTTTGAATCTAAAGATCACAGATTTAAGCTGCTCTTGGAAATTTTTTGACAAAACAAATTTGTCACCAATAGAATTGGTGTATCAGATAGGTGATAAGCCCAGCAAATATTTTAGCAGTGGCGTAAGCCTGCCAGTTATGTCGACCAGAAATGGCCGGCACTCTGGCAGTTTGATATGTAGCTCTGCATGATGGGGTGAGCTCCCATCACTTGCCTCCAGCTCCTTCCCACCCAGCAATTCAAAAGCACATGAAAATGTGAGTAGATTAATGGGGACCTCCTTCAGAGGGAAAATGCCGGCTGGCAAAATGATGGAGCAGTGAGTCGGCGCAGAACTCACCCATACTGGAGGTGGAGCAGGAGTCTTGGAGGATGCCCCAGATATGAACATCACTGGCCAGCCGAGGAGGGTGGGGTAAATAAAAAGAAATGTATAATCTCTAATCTATGTAAGTTGCCAAGAGTCTTCGGAAATTGGCGGCATAGAAATGTGATTAATAAATAAATAAATTATGCTTTATCAGTTACTCATAAAAATATATATGGTATATTAGAGTCCTGTCAAGGCAGAATAAAAGAAATATCTGGTGGGTTTCTCTAGAAAAGATAACAGCTGGTTGAAGCTGGGGGGGGATGCTACCACAAGATAATCTGGAAGAAAGGAAACAGCCCTGGAACATTCTTAGGTGACTACTTAATTCTCCAAAGGGAGGGTAACTTCATCCGTAGAAGGTTGTTTCAGAGTTTCCATATTAGATATGAATTGGTTGATGTAATGGGGAGAAGAAATAATCTTGAGGATCAGGTGGAAGAGCTATAACAAAGACAACAGTCAGATAAAGAACTATTTTGCAAGATTACTAATTCAGATTAAGGTTAATAAAGACTTATAATAATAGTAATATTAGTTTCTGTGTCTTTAATTTCCAAATTTGGTCTACCTTGAAGGGCTGACAGTTGGCAACTAGTTGGTTAGTTGGTTGGTTGGTTGACTTCTGAAGCCTTTTTGAAGATAAAATCAAAGAGCAAGCTGCAGATTAGCATATTGATGATAATTTAAGCTTTTATATGACATTATGAATAGATGTTAAAAGTTGGGGCATGAGATAAATTGCTTTGCTTCCTTTGGGCAGGCTTGTCTCATGTAATAAAGATCTTGGAATATACAATCGGATATGAGGAAAGGCACTAGCATGTGAAAAATATCTTGTAGTTAGCTCTTAAATAGGGGATTTCATTTTCTTTTTAAGCTATTTATTTTTGTCATAATTGTTTAATTGCTTAAATTTTATTCTATGTTGTTGTTACATATAATTTTTCTCTGTCCCATTGCTTTGTATAAATTTTCTCTGTTATAATTTTTCTGTCCCATTGCTTTGTATAACTCATGTTGATCAACAAGGTATGGTATGCTGTAGGCTATTCTCTCAGGTATCTTAAACTTTTCCTGATCAATCTCTTTTCATGTTACTGAAAATTCAAAATTTTCAGTATCAAAATCAAAATTCCTCACCATGCACTTCAGTTCAGATCAAGACCAAATGATGCCATGATCTATATTTTATCCTGTGCCTTGGCATCAGAACATTTTGGCTGGACAAGACAAAAGTAGCTGAAAGTTTTCTGTAGGCATTCCTACATGACATTTGAGTTTTCCAAAAAAGAAACAGCATGTTCTTCAAAGTGTACATTTATCACCTGTAGAGTCCTAACGTGGTACATGTGTATGTTTAAAAGGAGACACATCACTTTGAAAGGAGGCTGTACTGCAGGATTTTGAAGACTTTGTTAAAGTAAATTATTTATCAGTCATTTAAACATTTCGATAAAAATGAAAAATGAACATTTTGTACCTGCATCAGAGGTTCAGTATCAAAGACAAGGGAAATACTAATCTGAATTCTTAACCAAATTCATGTTCCCCATCTCTGTAAAATATGTTAAGTAAGCACTAATTATTTACTGAAAGAACACTTGTGAATGGAATGAAAGTTTAATGACCTACAACTCTGGGAATTTTCATCCAATACTTTCAGAGTTTGGAGAAATTCTCTGTTGATGGCTCTTGAGAGTTTCAGTCAGCAATTTTTCATGGCTCTAGGTTGAAGCTCCATGGATTTTTATTATTTTCATGCTGTATTAAGCGATATCCTTTCTATTAAAAAGAACTAGTAATGTGTGCCATCTGCAGAAGTTGCCCTAGAAGACAGCTAAAGGTAGACAAAGTAGATGGATTCAACAGGTCACAATGGACAGAAGCAAGAAGTCACAATAGACAGAACACATGATATCTGGTTGTCTATAGGGCCATATCTTCCTGAGGGTATCTGCCTGTCCCACAGAACAGATGGGGGATGCACACTCCAGGTTCCTTCCTTTAAGCATTGGCATCTTGAGGGCCCTTGGAAGCATGCTTTTGCCTAATGGAGCATCCTCCCCCTCAGATCTGATAGGCAGATATAAGATCAGGAGAGTGCTTAAGATCCGACTCTTTCCCCAGATGCTGGAATAGGTTGAGGTTAAGGTGAATGAGAATATGGGTTGCATCAGGCAAGTGTAGTTCTGCTGCCAAGTTTTTCTGTTTATATATTGTTTAGTTCCATGATTTTTGTTTTGTTTATGTCTGTAATCCAACCAGAAATTGCCCTGCTATAAAAATATTTTAAATAAATAAAATCTCACCATCTCCCTCTTGGAAATTATTATGGACACTTAAATGTAATCATATCCTATCACAGTAATTTCAGAAGGCTGGAGGTATGACATTTGGTCCTGTGCTAGGGTAAAAGGTGTGGGACTTCCACCACCCCTGCAGTCAGCTAAACTTTCAGCAAACTATTCCTTTAACAAACAATTTCATCCTTCTTCAAACATAGCTTGTCTTTTTTTTAAAAAAAAAAAAGCTTTTCCTTTCCTCCTTCCCCCTCCACTTTTGTTATTTATGAGGACTTTTAAACCATAAGTCTGGGGACTTCTTATCACAGAATTTGTAAGCAAGGTAATAAAACTTAGGAGAAGAGTTAAACGATGGAGCTACAAAATGATAAAAACTCATATTGCAAAGCTATCTGAAGCATTTGGAATGTGAAGGTTTGGTACAATGAAGAAGAAAGCCACTCTTGAAACAAGATTTAACCATGGCAACTGAATATTTCAGAAAAAGCATGCATGTCAGTAATCCACACATAAAAATCTTTGCACCAAACTGTGAATTGAGAAAAAGATCTACATGGTCTTGATTTGCACAGGATGATTCATGCAGTTTAAAAAATACTTTTGAACAATAAGCAGCACAAACCTTACTGCATAAATAAATAAACTGATGCAAGCACATTTATGATCTTAAAGCAAAACGGTGAATGACTACAACCATGAAGCTGTTAAGCACAGCAGAAATGTTGTTATGGATTGGGGTGAGTGGAAGTTGTCTGTTCTATGACCCAATAATGTAAAAGTGCCAGTGAGTGGTGACTGCAATATATTAGATTGTATGGACTTTAAAAGTTGAGACTTCTATACTAAATTATAGAGACAGGGGATCAGAGTATTTGGTAATTTCAATGCAGGAAAAGAAACAAATGTATGAAGTGTTTTAGAGTTACAGACCTAATCTTAATGTGAATTACAGTATTTGATAATATCAGTCCAAAACAATCTAAAATGACTTAAGTCTACAACTGTACTGTACCATGTATTTCTAAGACTACCTATACTGGTGATCCTATACTGGTGATCCCTTTGAAAACTTGGTCTCTTAGTGACAGAAAAAATGGACAGACAAGGAAGAGTAAGACTTTTAGGGGGAGTAGGTACTCATTAAGAGAAAGGGTTTGTATTTTTCTTTTTTTAAAACTAATCAAGATCAGTAAGGACTAGTTCACAGAGATGTAAGGGAGAGGAGGAAGAGGAGAATTCATTGGAAACTGCAAGTTGCATATGACTGAAAGATAGAAAGGCCAATTCTCCTGAAATTCAGGGAGCAAGTATGGATGGAGCATTTTCAGTGGAAAAATTAATAAAAACAGAAGAATGAAAGTAAGTGTAGGAATGGAAGATGGAATAACACAGAGCAGTATACTGTATATTCAAAAGATGGGAACAAGAACTCTAATCACAAATATTGGGGAAGTGGGAAGTGGCAATAATCTTAGCAGTACAAAGGCTCATAGCAGATAAATATCTCTAAAGAAAAAAAGCAAAAAAGAGAGAGAGAGAGAGAGCACATGAAAAATGGAAATTGAACTGTAGTCCAGAGACTAAAAATTATAGAAGGGATGAGCTACAGTAGAACCTTGGAAATCAAGCTAAAGACCAGGAAGACCATTGAAGGACTTTAAATCATGGGTTTCCAATCTTTTGGCTTGCCTGGGCCATACTGAGTGAAGAGGAATTGTCTGGACTGTACATAAAATATGTAATATAATTAATGTATATGTAAGGTAATATATATAAATAACAAACTTCCTTTTTTATTGTTTTCATTATTTTGTGGGGCTGCATTATTGGCTGTCAAGGGCTGCATGTGTTCCTTGGGCCGCAGTTTGGACATGCCTGTTTTACGTGAAAGGGGACAGTTTGTTAAAGCATTTCTGAGTCAGAATGGGGAAAGTAAGAACAAACTACCATTGCATGAGCCTTTGTTAACTGCTAAAGAGAGTTAGAAATTGCATAGAGAGCCCGATAGTCTAATAGCTTGCTTGTCCCTACACACCTTCCGGATGCTGAAGAAGGGGATAGGGTGGGGGGAGGCAACAGGAGACATGCAAGAGTAAGAAGTTATGGACTCCAAATGCATATTTTATCTTTCTTTTGATAACCACTTCTTTGTTTTCATTTTCCTTTAGGGAGTTGGATAAAGAAACATCAAAGTGAATTTAAATTAACATTTACAGCTTGGAGGATAAAAACAATATGAGACCAGTAAGAAAAAGGCTATCACTAGTAGAAACCAGGAAGGAGAGAATCATTTATCTTTTTTAAAGATAAAAGAAAAAACATAAGCTAGTTTCCTTTGTTCATATAATGTACCAGATATATTCATCATTTACAGCCTATTTCAGAGAATATATTAATGGTAGGTATACTTACCTACCATAAGGTATGCTTTATCAAACCATAATGATGATGATGATAGCTGTTTCCTTTTTGCTTTATTTTCTTCTGTGTCTTTTGTTTCCTTATAACAAAATTTTGTATAAAAATTTTGTGTCTGGGACTATGTTTATAGCACTAAGTCACAGTGCATGATTTGGACTCTGTAGAGTTTTTATACAATGTTCTCCTTGGGTATGAAGACATAAGCCACAGTTAATGCAATGAGCCTAGGGGGCATGGTGGCCTAGTGGTTGGTAGTTCGAGATCCATATGCCACGTAACAGGGGTGAGCTCCTCTTATTTGCCCCAGCTCCTAGCAACCTAGCAGTTCGAAAGCATGTAAACCTGCAAGTAGAAAAATAGGAACCACCTAATTTGGTGAGAAAGGTGATGGTATTCCATGTGCCTCGGTGTATAGTCATGCTGGCTACATGACCTTGAAAGCATCTTCAGACAACACTGGCTCCCTCAACTGTGTCCCAGAGATGAGCACCATCCCTCGAGTCAGACATGTTCCCAGGTAACTGTGTGCTGTATAAGGTGGTCTCCTTAATATCATGCTAAAACTGAAACTAAAGCCATGGTACAACAAATTATTGTGTGAAACTCTGTGGTTTTAGGATATGTGATAAAACTACAGATTTCACAGAACAGAAATTTTAAGTGATTACAATGAAAACAAAAGAGATATAAATAAGATGGATATTTATTTGTGTGATTTCTACAGATCCCCATTTCAACAAGTGACATATTATGGATTTGTTGAAAGCATAGTTCATCTCACAGTCATCCAGATGTTTAGACTGGATGTGCCCACCTATTCAGTCCTCCCCGAGCACCTAGAATAGGCAGATGCTGTTCTTTGATGGTCTTAAAAGTATTATTGCAGGATGTAAGTTGTTCCGAGTACAGCTGCTTTTTACAATTGACTTATGGTGTATCTGTCCATGTCAACAGTGCTCAAGTGGTGCTCCAGTTGTTCGGGGACTGCACCCAAGTGCCTATTACTGTTGATACTATCTTTGTTTTCTTTTGCCACAGTCACTGTATTTCTATTTGCAGGTGTTTGAATTTTGTGATTCTCTCCAGTTCTTTCTCTTCTCTTCTGCTGTCTCCAGGTACTGCCATGTCCACTATCCAGACTTTTTTGTCTTTCTTATCAACAATTGTTAAGTCTGGAATGTTATGTGGCAGGTGCCTAACTGTTTGAATTCTAAAGTCCCAGAGAACTTTGGCTTCTTCATTTACTACTATTTTCTATGTTTATGGTTCCTTCAGTTCTTGTTACAAGCAAATGATATTTCTTGCAGATCTTCCAATGCACCATTGTTGCTACTGTGCCATGCCTTCAGTGTGTGCAATCTTCTTGCAGCAGCTAACTAGATGTTCCACTGTTTCTTCAGCTTCTTTGTAGGGGTGGCATTTGCTGTCCGTTGCTGTCTTTTCAATTCTAGCCTTGTATGCATTTGTTTTTAACCCTTGGTCTTGTGCAGCCAGAACTGGTCCTTCTGTCTCTTTCTTCAGTTTTCCTGCTCTTAGCCATTGCCAGGTCTTGTTATTATCTGTTTTGCCATTTATTTTTATTTAATGTACTGATCACATAATGTTTTGCCTTACCATGTCTCCTTTCTATTTTTAATTTGATCTTTCTTGTATGTCAGTTTCATCTGATCACAGAGACTGAGTAGCATGGAGCTACTCATTATTTCCACCCTTTTAAATATTCATTTGTTCATTAGATTATATTTTAGCTTCCATCCAGAAAAAAAAGGTGAGAAATATAGGATAAAGGTTCTTCTTCCAATTGTTCCTCAAACCACTATCCTACCAGGAAGGTAGAATTGAAAAAAAAGGGCTGCCCAAAGTCACCCAGACAGTGTCCATTGCAGAGAGTGTACCTGGATGCTTTGCTCTGTTCATACAGACTAAGACGCTATTAGCCTTTAAGCAGTGATGCTTTTTAGTCCCAAGTTAAGTTCATGCTCAGTTTGTGACTAAAGACATCTAGTTCTATTTTCAACTATTATAAAACCAAGACATTTCTTGCCTTCTCTATCTATTTATATTAATTTTTGATATTTCATGTTGCTTTCCAGCAGATTAGGATTATTCTGATTCCTGATTCGGTTATTTAGATATTCTTCCAAGCTTCATATTGTCTTTGATAATTATTCCTTCTATGATCAAAAAGTGCCCTGTCCTGGCTTCTGGTTGTTTATGCACATTTCTCCTAATTTTCTGCAATTTAGCCACTGAAAATGGGAAGAAGTTGTCTGTTTAATTTCTATGCAGTCTCAAAACTCTTATTCCAGTTTAAAACAGCACACAGTATCTGAGAGCAATGCCAAGTGTAAGCTGTTTTAAAACATCGTAATAACAATGCCACCTAGTGTTCTTACATAGTTTCAGACTTTATGTGCCATACATTGAGTATTGTGTTCTGCTTAAAGTGGACAAATATATACTAAATTAGCATGGAAGAAAGAAGGATACATCGATATAAATTAAACCTGAATTTACACTCCCTGAGACATTCTTGTGCATACCAAGAGAGAAAAAAGTCAGACTAAATGTTCTCATTTAATTCATTCTTGTGTGGCACTCTGCAGAACTCTATGCCAGACATATGTTGTTTCTATAACTAAAAGATGTGCAATCTGTTCACTCAGACTAAGTAGCATGTAATATACTGTCTACTGTATGTCTACTGTAATATACACTGGATAGGCAAAGAACCAATAGTTCATCTCCTACAAAACAGGAAATCAGGGAGATAAGTTCCCTGTACTACAATTAGCAAGAAGAATGTATTAACTGGTTTACATAGAAATTCCTTTTGCTACTTAATACACACAGCTACAGGACAAGGTCTATGTTAACAGCTTTAAGCACAGGAGTTATAGTTAAGAGTCAGCAACTTGGGTGGAGCTATCTACTTTATAAAACATAACATGGAAACATAAAATATAATCAGACTGAGCCAAATGATTTATTATGAGTGCTGTTAACTACAATACAATATATCTCTTTTCTGATATCGTATTTTCTGATTGCTATATGCCTTTTCTGATTTCCCCACCTCTGATGGCCAAAAAACAGTTTTGGATCTGAAAGCTTTATTCAGTTTTGGAGGGGAAGAAAATTAAAACTAGAGAATTGAGAAGCAAATTACTTTATTCTTTAACATATTTACACTATTGTTCCATTCTCGTGTACTACTATTACAATAGAATATGCAGTGAAGGGGGAATTAAACTAAATGCAACTGAAATCAATGCATGTGATTGAAGAAAGTGGCTTCCTCAATCCAACACAAAGAAATCTTAAGCTTTTCAGGTAGAAGTAAAATTAACTCCTTTCCCATTGAGTCCATCTTCTGGTGACCAGAAAGTACTTCACAATTTGTCCAACTAACATTCATATTGAAGTAACCATTATTATTCAAGACACAAGATTTTAAAAAAACCCTAAAAATCTTCATTATAACCTAGAAGCAAGTTGTTGTTTCATCCTAAAATCTTGAGTCCTTTCTGACTGATGGACTGATGATACAGCTTCCTTTTCTAGCCTCTAGTTCTTACAATTATTGTATCTCAGTAGTAAGATATTTCATGCAAAAACCCTCAATATCAAAGCAGTGATGTGATCCTGGTAAGAATTCAGTTTTCTGCCTTTGTGCTAAATTCAGACTGAAAAGTGGTCCTCCTCTATATGTAATGTTATGACATCTGAGGAGCTAGAGAATATTTTTTAGAGAATAGAGAATTTTCCCTGGCTAAGGCTCTTCAGAAAGGTTAGACTACTTGACAACTGAGAGCTCTAAGAGTCATGGCTCAGTGTATCCAGATATTTGGTTGGGAAAGATTGAGTTAGAGAGAAAAAATTCCTAAAGATACTAATAGTCAAACTCTTTTGATGAAACCTCTAAGCTATCCTTAAGAGCACTGTGGCAAAATGTACTATGAACAACAGACACCCTAAAACACCCTAAAACAGGTAAAATTATTATGTATTTGAGGCTTCATATTCCACTGTGCTAACTTGCTCCTTCATCTGGCAGTAGAAGAGAAGTAGCATTAAAAATGTGATGCGGTACAATTTTAAACCCAATGCTGCCCCAGTTTAAGATTGGAACTGAGACAGCCATCACCATCAAGTTATTATGAGCCAGTATCTGTCTCACTACCTTTTATTTCCTTAGAAATACTTGCCAAAACTACATAGTATCTCCCCCACCTAAAATGTGCAATATATTCTGGAAACGTTTGCTTAAATAAAGTGTTCCAATGTTATCAGAAGTGTCCACATCTCCAAATAATGCTTATGGACATAACTAATTGCACAAAAGTATAGGAATATGTTCACAATAATATCTCAAAAGTTAAAATGCTTAGGAAATTTTCTATGTGGCTGCTGTTGATCTTACTCTGTCATGGAGTATTCTTCGGCATCCCAGTGATCATTTCATGTTTGACAGATTTTGAAATAGGATATAACAAGATGTCCAAAATCATCCAAGACAGAAGTTTCATCCATAGTAAACATAATAAAAGCCTGATTGCTTTAACAGCCATCATGTGCATTGAAGAGAACAACTATTTATGTATTTGCTAGCTGATTTTAGTTCAAATGGGAAGTAGTATTAGTAGTAATAATACACTGCAGTATTATTTTTCCACAGCAGGATAACAGAAGAGCAAACAGATGTAAAAACAGGGATAGGGATGAAAACAATCTTGCCATATGATACAAGCAAATACCTGATTCTGAAACAATTCTACAATATTTTAACTCAGGAAATAACCAACATTCCACAGAATATAACCTTTATAGCTGTTCTAGATTCAAAAACTTTCTGTATATTCCAGTTTGGAATACTACAAAGCATTTTTCACATATTGATTTTGGTATTATATTTACATTATATTAAAATAATATTACTTTAAAAATTGGAAGAAAGAATGCTGTCTATGCCACCTTGATTTCCTGGTAGAAAGGCAGGATATATAATGAATGAAACAATATATTTTAATTACAATATATGTGGAAAGGCTGAAGATAATTTCAGCTTAATTTAAAAATTTTGTCAACTGAAATAATAATTTTCAGAAAGTGCAAGCAATTGTACATATGTAGTACTGTTCTATTCATAATTAATCAGAAATCTCACTGTATTTAATGAAGTTTACTCAGTGTTTAAGACTAGGAACAAGGAAACCTGAATTCTAATCCTGCCTTGGACACAAAGCCAGGTGGTGACTTTGGGTCACTTGCACTTTCTCAAACCTAGAAAAAAAGGTAAGGGCAAATCACTTCCAAAAATGCTGCCAAGGCAACTGCATAAGACTTGTCTACAAAGTCACCAGAAGTCAAGCCTGACTCAAAACTAATAATACTAATAATAGCAGCACACACAGATAGTAAGAATATATTTAAAGGACTGCAGCCTATATGCATTCCTATTATCAGATTTAAGGGCTTTAAATCCAAATTAAAGAGAGTTATTGTGGCTGCTGTATATATACATACAGTCGTACGTAATACTTTACAAGGTAAGAAAGACAATGTTTTGTCATGCAAAGGAATAAAAATGAAAGACTTGCATAAATATTAAGGAATTTCTTATTTCTTGAAGAGGAAATCACATTAAAGCTACTCAAACATCTGCACCAGCTCTCTAAGTTAATTTCTTGGGCAACTTGGAATAGTCAAAAAACCTGAAGTGTAACTTTCAAGACGAAATCCAATTCTCTCTACTGTTCTTCAGATTGTCCAATCCTTCTCTACCCTTCAGTTTGTTCTGACTCTAGAATACTTTGGTATACAGAGGAGTTCGTGGTTGACTCAATGACTGCAAGGTATCCAGGTCCTCTGGCTGCAAAACAAGCCCAAATCATTACTCCTCCACCACCATGCTTGACTGTTGGTATGAGAGGTTTGTGCTGATATGCTGTGTTCGGTTTTCATCAAACGTGGCACTGTGCATTATGGCCAAACATCTCCACTTTAGTCTCATCTGTCCAAAGAAGAGTCTTCCAGAAGTCTTGTGATTTGGTCAGATGCAAGTTTGCAAACCTAAGCTGTGCTGCCATGTTATTGTTGGAGAGAAGAGGCTTTCTCCTGGCAACCTTTCCAAACAAACCACAATTGTTCTGTCTGTTCCTAATAGTTCTGTCAGGAACTTTAATGTTGAACATGCTCACTGATGTCTGTAGAGTCTGAGATGCAACTCTTGGATTGTTTGCAATTTCTCTGAGCATTGCACGGTCTGACCTTGGGGTGAATTTGCTAATACATCCACTCCTGGGAAGATTGGAAACTGTCTTGAATGTTTTCCACTTGGGAATAATCTTCCTCACTGTAGAATGATGGACTTGAAATTATTTGGAAATGGCCTTATGACCCTGCCCAGATTGATGAGCAGAAGCAATTGCTTCTCTAAGATCATTGCTGTTGTCTTTACTCTTTGGCATTGTGTTAATACACACCTCAATGCTGGAGACCAACATATTCCTCAAACTTTCAGCTTTTATATAGAGAGTCACACTTGCTGATGATCACTTGATCAAGGGCACATGATTAGCAGCATCTCGCTGCTACTTAGCCTCTTAATAACCTACGGAAGCAGTAAGGGTATACTTAGTTTTTCACCCATGGCTTCTCCATTTTGACTTTCTTTTTGTAAAATAAATGATGATATGGTGTAATATGTCATGTGTTGTTGTTCATATGAGGTTGGATTGACCTACTTTTAAGAACTGCTAAGGACCAGATGATTTCTACTATGTCCTGATAAACTCAAAGAGGATGTACTTTCTTTTTCACATGACTACAGTTTTCATTACTGCATTATAACTTGCAACACATATATTTAAAAAAACTTAGCAAAACCCCACCAGTCTAGCTGGAATAGACCATAACATCCCATATGCCTTCAAAAAGGGTAATCAGTGTCATTCAGTCTTGTGATGAGATTGTGGGCAACCATATGGCAGTAACTTCCCAAGAAATGGATTAGCATTAGCAACAACTGATTGTTGGATTATACTCTCAACTCCCACATTAATCCTTTGTATGGATCCAGTTATGATAAGCATGTTATGTATCCCTATTTATTCAGGCTGCTGCACTTAACACTGTGAAATTCCAAAGGGGACAGAGAGAAAAAAATAAAGGAATAAATCATTTTGCCATTGCTATTAGCCTATTGGAATTCCTCTCATAATGAGACTTTCTCCTCTGCTGAATTTTTTAGGCTTGATTATTACAGTTCCCATTCTGCATATCTCCCCTGAGCTTTAATTATGGAATTTAAGCCTGCTGAAAATGCCAACTTTAACAGTCCAACAGACAGAAAGCACATTGATTTTCTTCTGATTCTCCTTCCCCAGTTTAGCTTTCCAAACATTACTGCATCAGTTTTATCTTTTTGTAGAAGGAAGCTGAAGTGGCCCTTTTATTTTTGTCCTGAAACCCCTTCCTCATTTTCTTTGTTTTTTAGGAATGGGTATTCATTTCTAGAATAAGCTTTCAGTTGTAATTTCATGTAGCTGAAGCTAATATTTATATGCATAACTAAGAAAATAAACCAGATCCCTTTGCAAATTTGTATGTGTTTTATTCGAATTTAAATAAAGTATCTCAGAATTGATTGATTTACTTTCTGTATTTTTATCTTGCTTTCTAGATTATCATAATTTCCTAGAATGGCTCCTGCTATTTAAAAAGGAAGAGGTTGGCCCTAGGTCCTGATTACAATTTTAAAAAATAGGACACATAAAAAATGCGAGAATTGAAGGAAAAATAAAGGACAGAGATGTGATTTTCAACACTAGAAACAGATGTACAATTTCTTGACATTTATTTATCATATTTGTATGATGTTGATCTAATAAGCGACTCTAGGTGGCCCCCAATTGACATACATAAATCAATAAAGGAAAATAATAATATTAAAAAATAATTAAAATTATAAGATTAAAGAATGGGAGAAAACACACATGCAAGAGAGGTGAAATTGACTAATCCAGCAACCACCTCCAGGATAACAGGCAAATTGGCAGAACCAGAATCCAGCAATCTCCTCCAGGTGCCCCAAGCTAATTGGCAGAACCAGATCTACAGGCCCTTTCAGGAGGCAAAAAGGAAAAAATGGACCTCACCTCTCCTATTCCAAAGGAAGGGAGCCACAGCAGAAAATGCCCTTCTCCTGAACCCTACTAGCCAGAATTCTTTGGCCAATAGAATCCACAGCATGTCTTTTCTTCCAGACCAGGTGGGGTGGACTAATCCCATGGGATGGAGATGATGTGATAAATAACCTGGATTCATGCCATGAAACACTTTAAAAATAAGAACCAACACTTTGAATTGCACCCAGAAGAAATTAGCAACCAGAGCAGCTCACAGAATAGTGGTATACCATGGGCCATCTTAGGGGCCCCAAGAATTGTCCATACAGCTTTCAAATGCTTTTCAAGGTTTGCCCCAGTAGAGTGCATTGCAATAGTCCAAATGAGAGATGACTAGGGCATGAGTGACAGAGTGCAAAGATTCAGAATCAATTTTGTGTGAAAAGACACAACTGGCATACAACAAGGAGTTGTATAACTTCCATCTGCTCTTCAAGCAGGAGACACAAATTCAGGAGAACCTCATGTTGTGCACCTTGTGTAACTTGTGTCTGTCTGGGGCACTGCTACCTCATTCAGAGTTAAAGTCCTAGATCCTGAAGATCCAGGCACTGAAGCCATTCAGTCTTTCCAAGATTCAACCAAAGCCTGTTGTCCCCCATCCAGACCCTCACATCATCCAGGCACTGGGAGAGGGCAGCAGCTACATCACTTGGATGACCAGCGATAGAGATGTAAATTTGGGTGTCATCATTGTACTGATGGTACTTCATCCCATGGCGGTGGATGATCTCACCCAATGGATTCAGGAGTGGAGAAAGTACTAAGCCCTGCAGCATGCCACAAAGTAGAGGCTGAGGGCTCAACCTTTTATTCCCTATCAATACATGACCCTGGCTTTGGAGAAAGGAGTCAAACCAGCACAATAGTGCACCACCAAGCCCCAAGCCCCACAGTCAGCCCAAAAGGATACCATTGTCAATGGTACCGAGGGTTGCTGAAGGTCAAGGAGAGAAAGGATGGATGTACTATCCCCATCCCGTTCTTGCTAGAGATTATCAACAAGTGTGACCAAAACTGTATCCATCCCAGTGGGTTTCCAACCAGAATGAAAAGGTCCAGATAATCCATTTCATACAGGATCCTATGGAGCTGCTATGCAATCACATTTTCTCAACCTTACCTAAGAAAGGAAGATAGTAAACTAGAGGGAAATTGCTCAGGCAGGTTGGATCAAGCAATGTTTTTTTGAGGAATGGATGGACCAGAGCCTCCTTAAAAGATCCCCTTTTGTAGCATCACTGCCTGGACCCTCCTGAGGCCACCATCCTGGAGGCTTCACAAGCCAGGAGCAACATGGATCTAAGAGACAGGTGGTTGTACTGACAGCATTGAGGACCCTGTCCACTTCATCAGGTCTAATAGGATCAAAATGTTCCCAGAAAACCCAGAGATTTCTAATGAATCTGCACCACAAAGGTTCCAACTGGGAATGAATCCAAGTGACTTTCTCCATCAGGTGTTCCTCCCCATGGCCCTAAAGATGATCAACTAATTCCCTTGTCCCAAGAAAGACCAGGTGACCCTGAACAAGACCACTGGGCAACACTCTGAGGAAGCAATAAGAGCAGAGAAATAATGATACTTCACCACTTTTATCACCACAAGATAGGCCTTAATAGCAATTGTAACTTGTGTCTGGTCAAATTCATCCCTTGTCTTCCTCCAGTGGTGCTTTAGGATTCTCTTCACCCTATTAGAAACTATAAATCCTCTGTGAATCATAGGAAGTGAAAGGTGTGATGGGTCAAGAAAGGCTGCATAGGGGCAATCCGTCCAAAGCCTCAGCTGTCCTCTGGT
>JANHZU010009976.1:9386-24698 GCA_032468055.1 Acrochordus granulatus | reverse complement strand
ATGCTCAGGATCTGACTCACCTTCTTCCTAAATTTCGCACAAAATTCTTCCTCTTTCAGTTTCCACCATCTGATTTTGGTACAGTCCTCACTCTCTTTCTCCTTGCTTCTAAGATCATGTTGCGGACAATATGGGGCAACTAAGTTTAAGGGAGGACAATCATCTAGGAGAAAATGCTGTCAGTTATATATGATTTGTTGTTTCTTTCTTCAAATAAATCATAAAACTTCAAATAACTCATGAAGTTATCATACATAGATTAGTCAATCTTCATTTGTCTTTGGAAGACAAGATGAATGTAGATATTTTTGGGTTACAATTGCCTAAATAGTTCTTCATTTAAGGAATGCATGCAGCTGAATACTTCGTGGTGCATTCCAGAATGTCTTTAATACTGTCTTAATTTCCAGGGAATAAAAAGTCTTTTTATGAACCAATCCTTTACTCCTCTCTGGCTGTGTGGATGAGCATGTGATTGTAGTAAAATATACCAGTTTGGTATATGATGGGTACAGTGTTAAACTCTGGTTTGTATGTGAGGCTGAGCTGTGCCACTTTAATCTAAAATTAAACTCTGGAAAATGAATATTTAAAAAGTGGCATTCACAAATGGAAAAGGGAATAAGATATAAACAAACACTAAGCAGATCCATGTATTGTCCCTCATTCTCACCCAATTACTTAACTGTCCAATTTTTAAATTTTGATTTTTATTAACATGTTTCATCTCTTAATTTGCAAAACACAGACTTTCTTTATTGGAATCCATATTTTCTGTCAATTTTAGAAGATCCAACTATATGTTCTTTCTTTTTAATTGGGGAGATTGTCATGAAGGAAGTCAGCAGAAACAATCTGATCTTTTCTAAGTCTGCTATCTGGATAATTTAACATTTGCAATAGAATATAAGATTACTGTTTCTTTTTGTTTATAATACAAGTATTTTACAGACTTTGCTCTGGATGTAGGTCTCTTTTGGCATTAGCAATGTATGTTATGCTATTTTCTATAATTTGCAATTCCTGAGTCATCCATTTATCTTTTGTTACCATGAGAAAGAGAACCCTAACTGCTCTAAAATAATATTAACCATAATAATATATATTTAAACACAATGGAAAATCTGGTAATAAATGCTTAGGTCAGTCTGCTTATGAAATTTCTTTCAGCTGATGTGAATGAGTGGGTATTGTGGCTGATCAGAAGTTTAATTTGATCTGTTTGAATGAGTGCTCAAATTGATTTGAAATTTGTACATATACCAACACAGACTATTGGACAATTATCCTAGAGCTATCTAAATTAGCAGAATAATAGAAGATAATCCCTGTTCTTAGATAAGGGGTCACATGGTATCAACATCATAAAAACCTTTCCCTATTCTAAGCAATCAGGCTATTCATAAACTTCTAAGCAGCTACTGAGAATCTGGTTTTCTAGGTAGAGGAGTAAGAGAAGAAAATAATCTAATAGAATGATACTCCCAAAATGTTAGCAAGCAATTGTGTGGTGGCAGTCAGGAAACTATTTGTGCAGGAGCAGATACTTGCAAAGGGATTTATTCTATTACTGTATATCCCTTTCCACAGCACAAATGGGCTTGTGGCAGCCAACCAGCAATGCTCTTGTTTGATTCAGTGCATTTTGATGCTTCTGAGCCCATTGTAGGAGCAGAATATAAAGTGCCATGGGATCATTTTGAATTGTAAACATCCAGAGACATTCTAATATGTTAAGTCTCATCATAATTCTCTTGTTGTTCTATAAGCCTTGGATAAGAGAAGCAAGGCCTGGTAAAGTTTAGGGAAAATTCTAGGTAATATGTTCTGAACCTCTTGAGGTCTGGTATAGGAGGAAGAAGGGCATGACTCTTCAGGTTGAAGATGTTTTAGTTTGCTGTACCTTGCATGAACTGGAGAATCCATTCTCCTTTCGCCATATATTCTAGATGTTTGGTATTAGAAACATGGATTTATTCTTGGCTATGGCTATCATATCTGGTTAAAGATGTCCAGTTCACCACTAAGTTGTAGCAAAGAGCTACAGAAAACTCTTATAACCTTATTCAAGAAACCATATGGACAGCAAGGCTTGCACAACAGAAATGTGAATAAAAGGAGAAAAATAGATGGAACTTAAAAAGGGAAATTGGGCAGAAATAGCTAAAAACAACTATTCTCTTCCTTATTCTTTTATTAAACCAGTGGGACAGATACCATAATGTATTGAACAGTATATTCTAAAAAGAATTAAAACCATGGTAATAAAAAAAGTTATTGGATGCTTTAAATTATTGAGTTTGGCATGCTGTGTTCTATACTACACAGCAAGGACAGAGGAAAAGTGAAGAGATTTCTATAACTGGTTACTGTGTTTCTTTTATGGTTGATAGCCCTACTGAAAACCCCTACACTCTGAGGAAAAGAAAAGTGCCAGAAGTTGTGACCCCAAAATCAGTGATTTTGCAACCAAATTTTAATTTGTGCAAACTGGGGTCATTTTAGAACCAACACAATGATTGCTGGAAAACCTATCTCAGCTCTGCTGCCAAAAATCAGCAGCACTGTTTCCAGCCGTTCTGAGGCAGATACAAAAAGTATGGAATAACCTGTAAAGTAGGCTTAATTTTAAAATGGAACAACAAAAGACTCATAAATTCTCCCCCAAATCCAGGAAGATCCAGGAATTTAGCCTTGCATACAGCCCCATTTTGCATCTTATTCCTACATACTGCATCCTCTGAGCATCACAAAAATCTTAATTTTGATGACTGCCTGGGCCTCTTTTTAAATATTCACGCATCCAATTTCCCAGAACAGCAGAGTTTTCTCAGATGCACAGCTACTGTAATCTTGTGCTATGGGGCTATGATCCAGTAACCTGTCACACTAAGAAGGAAGTTTACATTTCAGTTAACAAGGCTGGATCATAAAGAGAGGAAATATCGTGCACGTACTCTTGGGAGTATCTAAAAAGCAGGATTTTCACCCAGGCCAAACAATGGCTTTCTTTTCAAAGCCAGTCATCATCCTCTCTAAACAAATTCCTCTAATCAGATGTCTTCATTTATTTATTTTTTAAATCACATTTATTGGCATTCTGCTACCCCTGTAGAGAACTGGTTTCACGTATTGCCTGCCTGCATAGCAATGGTTAACTGAGCTGGCATGATTGTGCTTACCTCAACACAATCACTGCAGTGAGAAAGAGAAAGCAGTGAATGGGTGGAGATGAGCAGCCCCGTCACAGAAGAGCTATGCATTCTGGCTGGTGCAGTCCAGAGCAGGCTGCTGCAATGACAGCCTGAAGGTGCAGCAGCCTCTAGAATCTGCACTGAAACTGACAGCCAGCCTTCCATTGCATGGAGAATTACTACTATTATTATCCTTGCTGTTATTCATTTTTGCACAGAAGGATTTACTCCTTGAAATATGGCTAGTGGTAATACATCCAGTCTGCAGGATGCCCAGAACAGGCATTGCAAGTTTCTGTCCTATATGTTCTACCAGGCAGTCCGAGATCACAAGCCTGTGTGGATGCTAGAAGACATGAGGACTATGGAGAATTTCTACTGGGAGGAGAACGCTAACCTGAGGACGTATTCCCCTTCAGAAGCCCTACTGTATGCTGTGGTGCACAATCATCTGTCTTATGCCCAGTATCTGCTGTCTCATTTTCCAGAAGAGGCTCTCCAAGTTCCTGGAGAGCATTTCTGCTATTGTCCATCTTCTGCTCCTCATTTAGCAATGGCTGTAACTTACGACAGGAGGGACATACTGGGGTTGATCATCAGCATTGCACACAAGCTGCCTAGCCTGAACTCTTACATCAATAGGACTGGCTGTTTTCATCTGGAAGATGGCAAGACCCCTCTGCACCTTGCCTGTGAGCTCCTGAGATCAGAGACTGTTCTCATCTTGCTAGGAAATGGAGCTTCTCCTAGGATAGAGGACAGCAAGGGGCTCACTCCACTGGATGTAATCCTGGAACAGATGTGGGATTCTAAAGTCAACGTGGCTTCCAAAAAGCTTTGCCTCGATTACCTCTTGCTCTTCATGCCTAGCCCCCGCTTCAAGATGAAGAAGGTCTTGCGGCAGCATCCTGAACACTGGGCAGTGTTGCTTGGAGAGGACAAGTTCAACAGCCTGGTGGGGAACAAACCTGCATCCTTATACCTGCAAGCTATGCAAACCATTCTCCAGATTCTCCCCCCCTCTCATTTCCCTGAAAGCATCCAGGAACTACCTATACCTCAGGCACTAAAGCCCCTGCCTTGCTTAGGCAAACAGCATCTGGCAAAATACAGGGTAAAGAATTTTTCATGATCTACTCTTTTTTTTCCAGCGTTAAAATCAAAGATAGGTAATCAGGTAGGATTTTCAATGAGGTGTCAGGTTGCAGACCAAGTCCTGGTATAATTTTATTTGTGCTAAATAAAACTACTCTTGGGTAAGTCATATAAGGATTGCTGCTTGTGAAATTTCAAAATCAGGGCATGTATTTTTATCCATGGTGCCACTGAAAACCCTAGTAGCATAATTTGTTAAATGCTGTTGTTATTGTTATGATTGTTATGATTATTATTTCATTGGATGCTTAAAAGAAAAAAAATGTTTTATTTTATGCATGTGAAAGATTAAATTCCCCGACCTGTTTCCCTTCTGCATTTTGCCTTTTGAAATCTGTGTAGTACCAGAATGCCTATTACAGATTTTTAGATAAACTATCTAGTTTTTAAAAAGACAGTATAATAGCTAATGGGCATTATGTGGGCTCAGATACCTGTCTGGCACACAGACCTCTCTCTAACAGTGCTGTATTTAACTCTCCTGCGGCAGGATCCCAGGTTTTGGGTTCTAAATGCCCCTTCCCATAAGGAGCATGGGGGACTCAGCCTGGGGCCCATCTACTGCCTTATAAACCAGCAGTTAAAAAAAATTAAAAGAAAAACAGCAGTCCCCAGTCTGCAGGGCAAGGAATCTCTTTGCTGCAGGTCGCTATCGTGTTATCCTAATGAAATCTGGGGCTGCTGAATAAAAATTGGTTGGAATCTTTATTTGGAAAGACTGGGGGGAGGAGGTTCTGAATACGTTCACAGAGTGGGGATGCCTGTCGGAAGCTATGCGCTATGGAAGGCCGGGAGTGGAAATTGCAAGTCACTGTGAATTCCTTTCCACTATGTATGTCCCCCTTAGGAGCAAAACTGTTTGGTTGCTTCATTTCATTAGAGGAGCTCACAGCTCAACTCTGCATTTGTTTTGGTCAGAAATAGTTCCTTGCTAGCCAGTCAAAATTGCTCATCCTCTAGAAGGATACAAGAGGTTTGCCTGAATCTTCATGCTACATCATTCTCTAGCTGTGTTAATCTAGGAATGAGTGCTGCCCATTTCAGAGAGTGAAGCCTTGGAAATGATCATCTGACGGGCTTCATTACAACAAAGAAAGTTTAACTAGCATGTTTGCCTGAATCTCTTGCTCCCATATTCTCATTCCAGTTTATTCCTGTAGTCATTGAAGTTGTAGTCATACCGTTCCACTCTATCTTTATCATCTCTAAGTACGGGCCTAGAACAGTATTCCTCAACCTTAGCAACTTTTAAGATGGGTGAACTATAACTCCCAGAATTCCCCTAACCCTAACCCTGGCTGGGGAATTCTGAGTGCTGAAGTCCCCATCTTAAAGTTGTTGAGGTTGAGAAACACTGGCTAGAATAAACGTGGCTTGCTGAGGTCATTTATGTCTTTACAAAGAATTACAGCTTTTTAGAGCTAGTGAGATATTCCCATTTTAAATTGACTATACATCCTCCTTCGCTGAAGTCTGGCCTCCACTGGAAGGGCTCCCAAAACACAGACTTCCGAAGTTCTGTCCAGTCTGAGAACCATTTAAAAGAGAGAGAACCAACAGAAGGGACAGCAGCTGAAGTCTTAGGGATGCCTTTCCAAATTTGGCTGCTGGGCAGCGGAATGAACAGGCACACTACTCGCCTGTCTTCCCTTCTGTATTGGGAGGTACTATATTTTGAAAGCAGTCCCAGCAAATATTTCTAAACATTAATCTACTTTTGTAAAAGATCATATGCTGGGGTGGGACTGGCCATTCTATCAGATATATTTTCCCATTGATATTGTGATAACCAAGATGATAAGGCTAATGTGAAATAATTATTTAAAATGTTCTACTGCTTGCCAAGGGTTGCTCTTTGTGACTCACCCATGCACACATATACTTACTTGACATGAAGTAATTCTACAGTAAATTAAGAATATATTCCTGAGAATTTTTTTTACCAGCCATCTGCTAAAGGAACAAAAATACCCTTTAAAAAAGTTGCTAACTGCTATTTTATTTGACACAATATCTTAATAATCCACATGGTCTTCCCTAGTACTCTAAGGTTGTCTTTCCAGCTTTGACTTAAACAACTCTCCCCCCCAAAACCACTGTAGCACAGATTTAAAGAGTCAGCCAACCACAACCACTCGTATAGACTTACATATATTAGAATAAAACAGTGAAGTTTCAAGGTGAAGATATTTGAAAACATTTCAGGACTCCTAATTGATGATGTACAATGTTTCTTGGAAACATCAGATCCTAGTCAAAATTTCTAAGTCATCAACATTCTCTTTGATGTTCTGTTTCCAAATAGAAAGGGAGTATTTCCTGCCAAACATTTCATTTCTTTATTTTTATAGAAGCAACTTCAGATAATATTGTAAGATTTCCCCTAAGCAACACAGTCTGCCACATTGATAGTTTGACATTGGTCTGGAGTAGTTTCCTTTCCTTCAAGAAGAAAAGGCTTCTGCAAAAGCCTGCTCAAAAATCCTGCAAAGAATTCATCAGCATTTCCAGGCATAGACTGTACTCACCTCCAAAATCAGGGAAAGCACAAAACAGAAAAAAAACTTTCATTTTTTTAAAATTCTTATGGAACAACAAAGAGGTTGCTGGCATTGGTCTCTGATCTGTGCCAAGGAGACTTTAGCTGTTGGTAAATGAAGGGGAAAGGATGGGCCTAATATTCAAATACTTCCTGTTCAAGCTGAAGAATCTACTTTGGATGTCAGCAGAGAAAAGAGAGAACAAGACTGAAGGTATAAAAAAAGGATTACTTCCAGCCACAGAAACTACTGTGTAGTTTCAGAAGAAAAAAAATATAAACGGACTGTTAAAATTATCTAGTTTTATAGAATATTAATCCAAAATTCAGAATGTTCCAAATACAAAGGGATCTTTCATGCCTGGGAAATCTGGAGAAAAGATAAATGTCAGAGGAGTGAAATAGAACTCTGGAGCAGAGAAAAGGCTCAGGGAGGAAAAGTGTGTGCTTGGGAGTGTATAAAAAAAAGGTAAGGTTTCCCCTGTCTAGTCGTGTCCAACTCTAGGGGATGGTGCTCATCTTCGATTCGCAGCCGAGGGAGCCAGTGTTGTCCAAAGACACTTCTGTGGTCATGTGGTCAGCATGACTATGCGCCAAGGTACATGGAGCGCTGTTATCTTTTCCATCGAATTAGGTGGTACCTATTTATCTACTTGCATTTTTACAAACTTTCGAACTGCAAGGTTAGAAGGAGCTGGAGCACATAATAAGAGCTCACACATGTGCAAATAGTCTTCAAGCATTTAATGGCTAGCAGTCTGTGGTCACTAAAAGGGAATTTTCCATTGATATTAATACTTTTTGCTGTCTAAAATTGCCAAATTTAGACTAGATTGACCCAATCTGGCATTAAGCTACAACTTCGAGTTTTCTAGCCAATATGGCGATTTGAATTGTATGTCAAGTCAAAGAATTGCTGATTCTACTGTAAAACTGCAATCATTATTATCTGAGAGATGGAGGATAATGAGAAGATGAGTCAACGAACAGTAAGCATTTATCATCCCAAAGAGGTATCTAGTGATTTTTAATATGTCATGAGAACACCCCAAAATTCAGGCTAGCCAGTCTTCAAGCTTCTTCTTTTAATGGTAGTCAGAGACTCTGCAGGAACTTCTCCACAATAAGCCATATTGATGGCTGTTACAAAGCCACTGCATCTGGGAACTTCTGCATAGGGTTGCCAATTTATCAGAAAAATACTGATTCTTGTTCATACGTATTTAATGGGCAGAAACCAGCAAATGAAATTTTTGAGCCATATAAGTATAAACATTATTATGAGGGTGCACTGCTGTTTTGGAATACAAAAAAATGGAGGAGATGTATTGTGCATCACTGTGTGGATTTTCTAAAACCAGTTCACATGAATTTGTGATGGTTTTATCTATGTTATACACAAACACAAAAGCAAAAACATGCATGCCATCTCTTCATGGAAGGCAAGGACAATTAGTTGTCTCTTTTTACTACTTTTTCAGGCTCCCTTGACCTGGACTTAGCTATGTAACACAGACTTTTACATGCCTAAACTAATTTCCTATGCTTAGGCTCAGGAGAAATGTAATAGGTTAAATTCTTATTTGGCTAAATGAGAATCTTCATTACAAATAAGAAAGCCATATGAACCAAAGGAGGGTCCACTGCTGGCATAAAGGTGCAAGTGCTTAGCTTTCAGTGCTTACCCTATAGTGCTTACCCCAAAGTGCTTCAAACTCATAGTTTTCTTTTCCTAACTTTCCCATAAATTAATGAACTCTGTGTGGCATTTGGTGGCCTTGCAACTGTGAAATTTTTGTCTGTATGCATAACTGTCAAGTCTAATCCAAGAGTGGCCAGTTTTCAACTTCTCATAAATGCTGGCCTACAGGGTTGGGGAAATCAAGAATTTTTGGGGGAACAAAATTCTCTACCTCCCTGCTCCATTTTATTATTCATTATTCATAAAGATAGTCTCATCTAATTCCTGTTAAATGGATGTGCCCATTTTACAAATCAAGTCTGATTTAAGCATGATATATGAAAAAGAAAAATAGCTATAATGTTATCTGAGCGAGTCATATTTACAAATGCACGTATTTGTGCCTGTAATAACAAATGAACATTGGCAGTAACCAAGAGCTTTGACATCTGATGCATGTAGCAACCTTCCCAAAGGATCAGCTTCAATACTGCCTTCATCCTATTGGTAATAATCTGTAATATTGCTTGACAACCTGTTGCTGATGTTGTGTAGTTTGCCTCTCTCCCATCCTCTCCTTTGCAGTGGACTGTGTATAGTAATAGTAGCATCAACTTGGAAAAGTTTGAAATATCAATCTAAGTCTACACCTGTAGGAGGAAATTATTTGTTTCTGTTTCACTTTGTTCACACAACACACTTACTTGGATCCATAAGAGGATTCATATGTTCTTGGAATATAAAAAGTTGCTTGATCCAGTGAACTAAACCACAGGGGAATTAAATTTAATGTTGAGCTGATCCAGACATACAGTATAAAGGATTAAAGAAATGCCACTAAGTCATCCCCAATGATCTGACATATTCTGTGTACCTAATCTTCCAGGAAAAGGATCTGGAGAGAAAGAACAGTTGAAAAAGCAAGGCTATTTCTAAACTTCTTGCATCTCTTAAACACTTGATGCAACCACCAGAATGTGTCAACTCTGCTTATGACCTTAGAATGAGGAAGATGCTAGTAATGTCATGGAGGCTTGTCAGTAGTCTTTTGATGCAAGGGCTCAAGGGAAGCTGGACATTTTCTGGAAAAGTAAATGGAGGCTCTGGGTTTCTCAAAAGGTGATTGTGGCCTCAGGTCGTTTGACTGGGTTAGTATGTGAGTTATGGAAAGAGGACATTTTTTGTAGCACATTGTCCTCAAATTTTCTTTCTAAACCTCTAGAAACCCTCTTTCTACCTCATTTTCTAAACTGCATACATTTGGTAATTCAAATTCTAAATGTGGGTTGAAATTTCCCATTCACAATTAATTCATGGTTATTTAAGCTGTAAAATATAATAATCTTCCAACAGGTGACACTCTCTAGCTCTGTGCTCTCGACCCAGAATATCCAGGAGCTATGCAAACATTGATTTTTCTGCATAAAATAAAAGTAGATAAACCTACTTACCACTGATTGTAGCTGTCTTATAAAAGAAAAGCCATATTTTGTAACTGAAAGTTCTCTTACTATTTCCTCTTCTTCTTTCCTCCGTGTATAATGAAAAGAGTTTTTTTCCTCATGATTGTATGTTGGGCATGCTAAATAAACGGAAATGTTAACTGTCTTGAAACGAATGGGATACATTCGTAAGTTGCTTATATTTTTTTACACATTGTATTGAACCTCCAGAATAAATTTAGTCTGTTTAAAATTGCTCACTGAACTGTCTTTGAGTTTTATTATCCACTGGATTTAAACTGTTGCGTTGTTTTCCCTATTGTTTTTTACCTCCATGCATTCAGCTCTTTTTCATTATTGGGAAACGAACTAGTGTTTTCTAGGAGAAAAAGATGGGTTGCATTTTCATCTCTAATTGAAAATGGAAGGACCATAGCTTAGTAGTAGAGAGCATTTCAGTTTCCTTCATTAAAATCACATTTCAGACCATTACATAAAGAAATTGCATCCAACGCTAGACATTTGCCTATTAAAGCTAGAGACGAAACATAGACCTTTAATGAAAATTAAGGTATGATACCGAATTTTAAAATAATGTCACTTGTTTCATTCTTAGGGCTCATTCTTTATGTTATTCCTAATCAAGCTGTTTCCTCCAGCTGCTTTCCAGGGTAAAGTAGTATCTTAAAACTGAATGAAATTCACCAGTAATTAGTTCTGGTTTCCAGGAGAACTCAACAGTTTAGAGTGCTAATTGGTCCTTGTAAGAAAATAGTAATGTTATATTGTGATCACCTGGATCTTTGCAACTCAGATGACATAGCTCTTGTTCAAATGTTTCAGCACCATAAGTGCCTGAAAAATAATTTAAAAAACAAACAAAAAAACAAACCTGGTGGCATATAGGTTTTTATGGCCTGACATGGTTGTCATTCTGCTGGTGTGAACCAGCCATTGGCATGAGTAAAAGGAGGAAAATAAGATCATCCGTGGCACTGAAGGGCAGCTATGCTATCACAAGATCTGATGAACTGACCTGGCTGCTAATCAGGGCTGGTATGGTGAGATGTCCCATCAGTCCAGTCTGGCACATAGGTGTTGAGAACTAGAGCCTGCAGGGGGTGGGGACGCTCACCTCCACAGTTGTTGGGGGATATGCTGTCAGTCTGACCTAAAAACTGGAGAGAGAGAGAGAGAGAGGAGGAAAGGAGAGAAGAGAAAAAGTCTGTGCATGGAGTGAACAATGTAGCTGGAAAGAAAAGTTGGAGAGAGGAGTAAAGTATGCAGAGCATTTGACTCCTGGTCGGGAAGAAAAAGAAAGATCCATGGGGGCTTCCCTGGAGAAGGGAAGTGAAGATACAGAGGGATAAGATCCCCACCCAAGACCCAAAATGGGAGTGAGGAGTCCAGCTGATTACAGTGGCAGCTTCACTGGAGACCCCAGAGGAGGAGGAGATTGGACTGTTGGTAGAGAAGCCTAGTCTCTAGGCAAGGACTGGGCAGAAGACCGTGAGAGAGATTTTTTTTCCTAATGAGAAGCAGTAGGTAGTTGGCTAAATAATTCCAGGAAGAGATCAAGCCACAGTCAGCACATTAAATTTCAGCTGATTCCTTTCCTCCACTCTCTCTCTTGTCAAGCCCAGCAACTGGGGAAGGAGATGGAGAGAAAGGTAAGGAAGCAGGAGAGACAGAGAGGGATAGTCTCTGGGAGGGAGATCTAGGAGGAAACCTGACCCTGAGTGAACACCAGACGTTGTATATACTGCTATACCGTAAGTACCTATTACAAATAACATCTCTGTATGTAGTAAAAAAGTGTAAAAGCCTCCACTGTCTTGTATTCCTATGTAAATTTCCATCCTTGCAAAACAATATATTTCCATTTCAAAAAAAAAAATAGTCCTGTCACACCATGATGGGGTACCTTAACTATGTTTTCTCATCTTGCGCCCACCTTCTCTTTAGAAATGTACGTATTTCCTGACCATTTTTCATTTTTAGATGGATTGAAAAGGCCTTCCAGATAGAAGGCGAAACAACTCCAGTAACATCTTGTAATTAAAGTCCAGTTGCCTTTTTTAAGAAACTGCAAATGTTTTTGCAATTTGTACCCCTTATTATGACCTGGATTAATGAGAATATTCATATTGTTATGAATATAAGAACATAAGCAGTGCTCTAGTCCAGCATTCTTTCTCACTGTGGCCAAGCAAATGCATTAGGAAGCCCACAAGTTTCTCAGCAGATGGTTTTCACTGGCATCCCCATGACTTTCATGAATTTGTCCAACCCTTTTTTGAAGCCAGTCAAGCTGGTAGTCTGGTAGACACTGAGCTTGTCAGCTGGAAGGTCGGCAGCATGGCAGTTCAAGACCCAAGCGCCGCCAAGTAATGGGGTGAGCTCCTGTTACTTGCTCCAGCTCCTGACAACCTAACAGTTCAAACACATGCAAAAATGTAAACAGATAAATAGGCACCCCCAATTTGGTGGGAAGGTAACAGTGTTCTGTGTGCCTTGATGTATAGTCATGTTGGCCACATAACCACAGCATTCTTTGGATGAATACTGGCTCCTTCAGCTGTGAAATGGAGATGAACACTGCCCCCTAGATTCAGTCACAACTGGCAGGGGAAAGCTTTACCTTTAGTTTTATCTTGTGGTGGAGAATTCCATAGGTGAAACATGCTGTGTAAAACAAAATTTCTTTTGTCTCTCCAAGAATTCTTCCAGGATTTAATTACATTGGGTGGCCTCTGGTTTTAGTATTTTGAGAAGGAGAAAATAGATTCTCCTTGTTCATTTTATCTACACCATGCATCTCAGGTCATGTCCCCTCATTTGCTTCTGTTTTGGACTAAAAAGCTCCAAATGTAACAACCTTTCCTCATAAGGAAGTTGCTCCAGCCCCTTGATCATCTTTGTTGACTTCCTCTGAACCTTCTCTAGTTCTACTATATCCTTTTTAAGATGTGGCAACCAGAACTGCACACAGTATTCCAGATGTGGTCACACTAGCAGTTTACATAAAAACTTTATAATATGGGCATTCTCTTATTCTTCTTAACATGCTATTAGCCTTTTCACAGTAGATGCACACTGTGTCAACACCTTCATTGATCTATTTACCATTATTCAAGATCTCTTTTTTCATCAGCCACTGTTACCTCTGATCCCATTAGTTTGCATGAGTAATTGGGATTTTTAGCTCCAAGTGTGCACTTGATCATGTTGAATAGCTTCTGACACTCTGATGCCCCTTGCTGTTTATTCTTATTCTTGTCTGAAAAATTTAATGTCATCACCCAACTTGGATATAACACTAGTCAGGCCCAGTTACAGATAATTATAAATGTTTAAAATACACCAGTTTTAGCACAGAACTCTGATGGGCCCAGTTAGTAACATCCTTCCATTTTGAGAAATATCTACTTACCCTACTCTTTGTTTTGTATTCTGTTGCCAACTGCTTGTCCATAAAAGGACTGTTCTTTTATTATTCTACATTTTATATTATTCCATGGCTACTAAGGTTACTAAGAACTCTTTGATGAGCAAATCTAAACATATTATGAATATTGTAAATTAATGCACACCAAACGCTCTGGCAGATTAGTTAAATGGGACCTTTCCTTAGTGAAGCTATGCTGGTTTTCCTTCAGTGAGTCCTGCATCTGCAAATGTTTGGTAATTTTATCCTTAATAGTAGCTTCCACTATCTTCCCTAGAACATACATTAAGCTGACAGGCCTGCGATTTCCTATATATCCCTGGGAGACAGTCATAAAATTGGAGTCCTCAGCTACAGAAGCTGAGTGTAGAGATAAGTTATATATTTTAATTAGGAAGTCCACAATCTCAGCTTTATAACTCTTGGGAGCTTGGTGATTTGCTGAGGTCCAGTTTTCAATTTGTCAGTAAGGCCTAGCATTTCCTCTTTTGTACCCTTATATGGCTGACTTCAACTGATACCCTTCCTGAGGAGAGGAGCTCAGGCTCAGAGATATGCTCTGTTTCTTTCTGTGAAGACAGAGGCAAAGAATTTATTCAGCTTCTCTGCAATTTCCTTTTTTCTTCTTAGCACAACTTTGACTATTTCTTCATCCAAGTGATCAATGGTCTCCCTGGTTGCTTTCCTACTTCTAATGAATTTGAAGAATCTTGTATCTGTCTTCACAGTTTTGACAATATGTTCCTCCACATAGTTTTTTTTCCCCTTCTTCAATGTCTCTTTGCATTTCTTTTCCCATAATTTATGCTCCTTTTTTGTTTTTTCATTAGGACAGATCTTCCACTTTCTGAATGATATTTTCTTGGCTCTAATCATTTCCTTTACAATGCTAGTCAACCATGAAGGCCTCTTTTTGGACTTTGGAACCATTTTCCTGTTTTTTATGGAATATAACCTCAGCATCATCACTTTTTACTTTGAGGTGTAGGGATGTCTGTGCTCAGGGATCAAAGCTAAAAGATTTGAGATTATAGGCAAAGAACTTAAGTAATAAAAAAAACTATTTATTTAAACGGTTGCAATAATCAATTCTCATTCATTTTCTTGTTCTCTCACTCTTATGTACCATCCCTCAACAAGGATGATTGGAGGCTCATTAAGGCTTTAGGAGAACAGATGAATGACCTGGATCAGAAGTCTTTCAATAAACCTTTTGATTTCAAACTCCTTTTCTAGCTTGCACAGATTGATAAACTTTGCCACTGAATAAATCCTCTTTTCCTTGGTAGAATATACCATGAAGCAGTTATTTAAATACATCCACTCTCTAATGTGGTATTATTTCCACTTACTTGCCTACATTGCTTCCCATTTCTTACCATATTAGAATGACTGATCCTCTAGTGAACTAAACTGATGTCAGATTTCTCTGGGTCACAAATAGTAACTGAGGTCATTTATAACAATGCTAGAAAGCTACAAAGTATTCAAAAGACACAAACCTAACATTAAGGGTGAGTGTTTTGTTACACTGAAAATAAAAGCAAAAGTAGATTTGCATAGAAATTTACAAATTGATGAATGGAAATCCAGCTGAATGAATTTGAATAAGAGTTAAAGATGATAGTAATGAAAATGACTCCCTCATGGATTTTTTAGAGATTATTATGGATGACTTGGGCAGGCAGAACATATGGATGAAGCTTTTCTGCGCTAAATGTCCAATTTTTCAAAATGATATGAAATAGTGGTAATAGAGAAATTCAATTAACTTGCAATCTGTTGGGAAACTAAATCTTCCAAGAGTCAGAAGTCTAACAAATTTTGTCCTTTTTTCCTGCCAACTTCATTTA
>JANHZU010009974.1:16387-26848 GCA_032468055.1 Acrochordus granulatus | reverse complement strand
GTTTTCCCAGGAGTAAGGTATGGCTGTGAGAGCTGGACCATAAGGAAGTCTGAGCATCGAAGAACTGATGCCTTCAAATTGTGGTGCTGGAGAAGACTCCTGAGGATCCCTTGGACAGCAAGGAGATCAAACCAGTCAATCCTAAGGAAATCAACCTTGATTGCTCATTGAAAGGACAGATATGAAGCTAAAGCTCAGATACTTTGGCCACCTAATGCAGAGAGAGGACTCATTGGAGAAGACCCGATGCTGGGAAAGATGGAAGGCAGAAGGAGGAAGGGACAGCAGAGGATGAGATGGCTGGATAGCATCATCAGCATGGCGGGCATGGATTTGGGCAAGCACCTGGAGACAGCAAATGACAGGGAGGCCTGGCGTGCTGTGGTCCATGGGGTCAAACACAACTGAGCGATTGAACAACAACAAACCTTAGAGCCAAATAGAGTACCAACAGTAGTCTTCTAAAGTATTAGGAAGAGAAATTTTCTTCATTCCCTGCTACCTCCTTTTAACTGTAGATCTTAGTTGTGAATCTCAGGTAAATAGGCTAAGAAACTTGGAAGAGCTACGGATGAGGCAAAGTAGGCAGTAGTAAACCATGATTTGAGGAAGAATGTTTCATATTCAGTGCAGATAAACACCATCGACTAACCCCCAAAAATGGCATTTTATGTAGTCTAGCTCCATAGTGTTCAAACTATGGAGCACGTTTTCTTAAACTTACTTGCAACTAAAACCCACCCATCGGTATATAAAGGATGTGTGTTCTGTCACTTAATGATTCTCCTTCCTGAATATACTGGCTAAGTTAACAAAGTTTGTTGCTAATTTTGGACAACATGCTGCTGTTGGCTAGTTTTAATCCGGATGGGGATTTTTGGCTTAGCATATTGCACTGAATCAAGCAGATGGTTAGCTGATAGTTAGATGTACCGTTCAGACCTAGAAGTTGGAGTAATTCACTAATTGAATTAATGTGTTATGTGAATGATGCCCTTTACTTGGAAACAGTGAAAATTGTGTAGGAGTGGGCTTAAAATGAGAGCCTAAGAGTATATATTTTCCTTGGGGTTAAGTGTTCAATTTCAGCTCTTTCCAAGCTGGTGATCACCAGATATTATCAATTTACTGAAAAGAGTTATTTGGCCACCCACCTTATAGCACACAGCTCTGGATGGCTGGCAACAATGATAAAAACATGAGCCACAAAAAAAAATACACAAAACACACACACAGAAGGATACATCGGATTCTCATTATCCAAAGCCAGCAAACCACTGGGAAATTTGGAAAGGATATGAATATGCTTATTGAGACATATTCTACATCCAGAAGCAAAGAAATAAGGTACCCTGTGTCTATCAACAGAGAAGCCTAATTCTCATTGCAAATAAAAACAAAATTGGATAAGCAGCTCTTGCATTTCAAACCACAGAATGCGTTTCATCACTAAACTTTCAGTTCTGTCGAGAGAGCCAGAGTTAATGGTTAATCTTTAATGTGACATCAAACCAGCAATGGGAGTTTATCATCAGTGAGGTAATGAATTAAGGCAGCTGCAAGATTTTCTTTGCAAAAGGAACATTGTCAAAAGCTACTGGAAGAGTAAACCGGTAAAATGCTGTATTTGCCAAGCCTGGAGCTACAAAAGGTTGTAAGGTTCAAGGCAGATATGGACTGAAACTTCTGTTTGCTCAGAATTAATCTAGATTAGTGTTTCTCAATCTTAGCCATTTGAAGATGGGTGGACTTCAACTCCCAGAATTCAATAAGCAGATTCATATTCATGGCCAGCTGGGGAATTCTGGGAGTTGAAGTCCACCCATCTTCAAATGGCCAAGGTTGAGAAATATTAACCTGTCCTAGACTCTAAACTGAATCCTGATTAGATCACAAAACTTGGTATATAGTAATGATTTTAATGTTCATCCAAACATATTCCAGCTCTGATCTTAAAAGGTGCAGACCATGGGCCTGCCCAACACAGGGCAATCTCTTCCTCTCGCACAGAAGTCATCTATCTTCTCTGTCACTTCACATTTTCCTGCATTATTCCTAGAAAGAAGAGCAAAATTTCATCCATGGAAATCTTCAACTATGGCCCAGAAACACAAAGGTTGCATGCTGAGAAGTGGAATTTCTGGGAATGGACTTTCCATGGATCTCTGCAGCACTGAGAGGTGTAAAACTTTAAGCTTTGATGTAATTGATTAGTTCTAGAAAATAAAGTTATGGTAAGTGTCAGGAGATGGGTAAGTAGGACATGAAGAAAGCAGTAATGATGTCTCACCTCCTCTAATTTCTGTAGTAGAATCCTAGATCCTATTTAAGATTTGTTCTGAATGAGATCTGGATTTCAGCCAACCTAGGAACCTTTCCAAAATTCACAGAGCTATCAGATTTCTAGATCAGGTTTTTTAAAAACTGTTTTCCATAGAACCCAGGGCTCCATCAGAGACTAAGAGGAAAAATGCAGTCAATTTTTTAATCATTAGAGCTTTGCCTCTTGATCCAGTCAATGAACAGATTCCATAGCCTGAAAAGCATTTGAAAGCTTTTTCTAGACACTAGAAGTCTGTGTCTGCGAGATTTCTAGATTTCTTCATTGCCCTCTAGTGATTGTTTGGGAACCTTCTTATCTACTTCCCCAGAGATTTGACATTTTTTAAAATATGGAACATATTTCAGTGGTAGAGATACCTCCACCTGGACTCCGTATTTGTATAATACAGACAGAGTTTCACCATGGGACCTGCTGCAGAATCTACAAAAACTGGGGAAAAACACAATCTAAAACACCAACACAACAAGAAGTGAATGGAGTTCCCTGTAGACAGAGACAGATTTCCTTCCCTGCAACTCGACATTCCTAAAAGAGGAGGCTCCATCCTCAAAGACTTGGATGCCAAAAACAGAAAAAAGAACAAGGCCAACATCAGCCAGGCTGGCAGGAAAAGGAGTGCAATGATTAGAATAAGACTGAGAGTTGGAGCTATGAACTAGTACCAAGTTATATGAACAGGCTTGGAGAAATATTATTCTGAATCCTAAATGAGACAGCCAAACTTTTCTTCACCAGTTTGGGTTCAGGGCATCAAGTAAAACTACTATAGACCAAAACAGGAGTTTCTAGCCAACATTGGACACTTCAACTCCCATCCTCAAATGTTGATTTAGACTTACATCATGCCTTTCCTCCAGGAGCTCTAAGGAGTCCATAATTACCTATCCCTCCATCCCTCCATGAGATGGGCAGCCACATAATTTTGATTAATAAATTATCCATCCTCTCTCTCCATCCTCTATCATTTAGCCACTGTCTCTCCCTTTAGCCATCCATCCATCCATCCATCCATGAGATAAGCAGCCATTATCCATCCTATCCATCCATCCATCCATGCATGAGAGAGGAGGAGCAGCCACATCACTTTAATTAATAAAATAAATCTATCCATCGTCTTGCTCCATCCTTCCTCTATCTTTCTATCATCTATCCATCCATCCATCCATCCATCCATCCATCCATTTCCTTCCTGCACTCACATTCCTGCAAGAAAGGTTGGGCTGAGAAAGTAGCTGGCTCAAAGCTGAGGGTGGACTAGTCGCATCCCACCCCTTTAACAGACTGGCTCTCCTGCTTCTAAATAAATGCACTGATTATCTATCATCTAAGAATTAGGGCTGATGGGATTCTGTTACAGTACAACAATTAACAATAAATTTGGATGTACAGATTTAAGGGCAACTCACTTAACCAGGTCAGTTCACACAGTCTGGGATAATTTTTTTTTTCAGCTGAGGGTGTGAGTTGAATCCAGTCCTTTGGGTTAATTTGTTCATTGTGCAAATCCAGAGCAGGGGTTTATTTCATACTTGGGTTGAGCATGTTATCTGAAAGCTGCCTATGCATTTCCCCAGTTTGGCTCACTTCCTATTGCCAGATGACTGAAGTGGACACATGACCATCCTCTGAAAACTTATGTGATACCCAATGTTCAGTTGCATAGAATGGGAAGCAAAAGATAAAATATTAAGTCATGTTAAGATTGAGCTATGAAGCTTGGCAATCAAGTACCTTCACAATCATCTCCTCCAAGTAAAATCTGCCTGTCCCACATGGATTGGATTCTTTTCTGGTTCTTTCTAGGAAGATAGTTAAAACTACTTTATTCCATTTTTTTCTTTCCACAAACTCCAGTTCATGACTGCAGCTTTCCAAATCTAGGCTTTCTGGAAGTGTTCCAATCTTTCACAAGCAGATCACAGTAATAGGGAATTCTGAGATTGGTCACTTAAAATATCTGGAAGTCCCAAGTGAACATTCCTAGAAGGCAGAGATGAACCACGATGGGGCCCTTGAACTACTGTTTTGCAGTCGACAATCAGCAGGAGAGTTTTCCAGTTTTAAAGTGGAAAACATAATAAAACTGCGGTGAAAGCATTAAAATAAGCTTCATTCTTTTTTTAAAGACAAAAACATCTCCTAAAATTGATCCCTGCTGAGCCAGAATATTCTGGCCGCGTGATGCCATCAATAGTTCTTCCCCGCTGCAAAATGAAGCCATAAAAATATTGCCCATCCCTGCAATAAGTTAAGATGATTCTCTGGTTACACATAGCTGGGAATAAGCAGCTTGTCTAAAGCATATTAATGAGTCCGTGGCAGAGGCAAGATCCCTATTGCTTCGGAAATCCTATTGCTATACCTAGGGTTTCCTATCATCACAATACAACATTTCTCCTCCAGTTCTGCAGAAACCTCCTTTATCAATACCCCCTTGAAACAAACTTTTCCTTTAAAGAAAAATAAAACATTTATGGAACGGTCCAGAGGAGGAAGAAGTTTGAAAATTAACTCATCAGTCCCCTTAAAAGAGCTACACATCTCCTTCATACACTGCTTATTAATGTTTAATTCCACCAAAACATGGAGTCCTCAAGAGTACAGAAAACATCCTATAAATGAGGCAGGAAAGAGGGGTGGGAGGTAAACTCCCGAAAGAAATGGCACCCTTAACACTTAAAAAAATCACCAAAGAAATCCCCTAGAATTAATCCCTTCTGTGACATAATATTCTGGCATAATCATGCCACCAATAAATAAATCAATAAGATGAAAGAATGGGACCTCTTGGAAAAAATATATACATTGTCTCTGGCATGCATAAATAAATAAGTAAATAAATAAGGACCTGCACAAAGGGGTCATCTTGGAAAAGATAAATTTCCCCAGAGAGAGGTATTGAAAGCTTCCTGTTTGGAGAACAGCCTTACAAAAGAGAAAGTACCAAAAAAAAACCCCCCACAAACCACAGATAAGGAGAAAGTTCTCTCAGAGTGCAGATTCACAAGTCCCAAACTAAAACAAAAACTCAGATCCTAAAGCTCTGCTCTGCATTTAGCAGGAATCCTGCACGACACACACCGCCCCCCCCCGAGCCGTTCTTGTGGGTTGCTAAGCACACTTTGTGCACAATTTGGTAATTTGAAATGTGCTCCTTTCAGCACAGATGAAAAGAGGGAAGGCGGCAGGGCGGCTATGCCACGGCAAAATCTTGCCGAAGGTTCTTTTTCACACATCAACACACCGCAGCAGATGCACACAGTGTGGCAAGACCTTGGATACTTGCACAAGATATTTGCATGGAGTCAACTGGAGGAGTGAGCAAACCACATCAGCTGGCGGCGTTTACATTCATGAACAAAAGCAGCTGTTCTTCCAGGAAGGTTTCCTCCATCTGGAATTTTAAACTTCCCTCTGATTGATTTTTTGCAAGGCAAGCGGACGGCTTATGCCACGCACACGCCTGGCTGCGGTGTCTAGACACACAAGGGACATTTGTGTCCCACCGCCTTTGCACAAAGCCAGGGAATTGCACGGCGAGGAACCCACCGTCCGCAGGTTTCGAAGGAGGCAGAGGCGGGTGGCCTGCCGTTCGGGTTGGAAAAAATGGACTTCTTAAGGCACAGAGGGAGAGAAAGAGACCAGCATCGGCTGTGCTCCTGGAATTAAAGAGGCAAGATCAATAGAAACCGCACCACCCGGACGCCGGCCAGACAAAACAGCAAGGACTGAATTAGAAACGAGGACAGTACCGTGGGGAACTGCCCGGCCCCTGCCTCCCTCCCCCGCCCCGCAGGCAAGGGAGGGAGAAGGCAGCCCATCCCTAAAAATGCCCCAGCCAGCCAGGCAGCAGAGAGCCACCGCACTGCAAAGGAGGCAGCCGCCTTATTTTCAACGAGCGCATCTCTACCTTCCCAGCTTTAGGGATACCGCCCCCCTGGCAGACCCGTGGGAACACTGCACCCCGTTGTTCCGGAAGGAGGCGTCCCCTTTTCCTAACCGGACCCCAGAGGTGGCAGGTCCAGGGTCCCAGCGAGCAGGTTCCAACGCAGTGATATACTGTGGCACTTCCCTAGAGAAGGGAGAGCAACTAAACCGAAGGGAAGTCCCGCAGCTGGGGGATCGGTCAGGTGCCCCAGCCCCAAGAGAAACTCCCCAATTGGGTGTACTTGGAAAGCTCCCCAAGAAGCACGCCAAGATCGTTTCAGGGGGCAGATGAGGATCCTCTGCGGCTTCTCCCCACCCCGACTCCGCGCTCTCCTACAGCCCAACAGAAAAGGGTCTCTCCTTCTATGGGGCCAAGGAGAGAAATCTACTTTTCCAACTCCTGAAGCCAAACACCACCAGCCCCATCTTGACAGCCAGAGAGGAGGGTCCTCATGGCCCTAAGACTGCAGCCCACAAGAGGGGTATCTTCTCCCAGATCGGGGACCCCCTCCCAGGCTGGAGGGGAAGCCAAACGGACCATCTTCCCAGCAGTTGCCAAGATGCCCTACGGAGTTTCTAAGATGCCTACAGAGATCCAGCTCCAAATTGCTAAGGACCCTGCTGCTCTCCTCTTGCTAATTCTCTGACCCCAAAGACAGGTGTCCCCTTTTTGGGGGGAGGAGTGAAGGAACACAGAAAGGAGAAGCAGATCCTTCCTTTCTCTTATCCTTCCTCCCACTCCCATAAAACTATTTTCAGGTTGGACCCTCCCTCCCCATTACCAACACCACCATGGTCTGGACTACAACTCGCATCTTCCCCCTCCAAGCAGCCGCCTGCCAATTTGACCCTCTTCTCCAGAAAAACCGTCGCCCTTCAATCCAGAGGAAGAAAAAAGGAGGAGGAGGAGAAGGGGAAAAAAAACAAAACACTCAGCCGTGGACGATGGGCACTGCAGTCCATCCTAAACAGAAGGCGCCCACCGCTGTAACGGGAAGGGAGGAACGAGAGGGGCTGATCAGCCACCGCAATTCTGTTTCTCGGGCCCCCCCATTCCTTCTCTATCCGACTCGCAACTCACCCCGCTTTCCTGCAAGTCGAAGATCTGAGGAATGAATCAGTGCAAGCGAGTCTCCCCTTTGCAGTTTTTTGCACGCGCGCACTAAAGTGTCCTCTCCGCAATGAAGCAAGCGGGGCTGGAGAGAACGCCTCTCCCTGCCCCCCGGAGGAAAACCGGGGCGGGGGCACCGGGGGAACTCCTTACCTGCAGAAGATGCTCTCGCTCCTGCGCCGGCGGAAGAGCACCGAGGCGCCGCGAACGTTCCAATGCCGCGTTACAGCGCTCAGCGCGAGGACGCCAACTCAGACCGACACACAACACGGCGGGGAAGGAGCCCGGATGTAGACCGCTCCGCCCCCTCGATCGTCCTGCCTTTCTCTGACTCGCCCTTGACTCTGGCCGGAGCCGAGCGGGGCGACGGCTTCATCCCCTCCACTGCGCAGGTGCGAGGGCAGCTCTCCGCTTTGCAGCGTGAACAGAAGTTCGGTTTTTTTCCTCATCCACCCATCTGCTTCCAATCAAAGCCAGATTTTTAGTGCGTTCAGTTAGCACGTTTATTTTAGGAATAACGAGCCTCGAGCCAGCTTTCCCCCAGTTGGTGCCCTCCGACAGGTCAGGAGGGCGCCAGGTTGGGGAAGCCTGCGCAGGTTAATGTTAGAATGTCGATTGGGAGCCTCCAAGAGTCCGCTAGGAGATGGGCGGCATAGAAATACGACGCATACATGAATAAATGGGTTCATATCAGGCAAGCTTTCAATGCACGTTTTTCTTCGTGCCAAAATGTTTGCGGCGCCCTGTTCGCAGGAGTCCGGGAAGGTTACGGTTCAGCAAAGGAAAGCGACATCCCGTCAGTTCCGTCAAAGCCACCGCGCCAGACTTCAGGGCTTCCTTTCCGAAGCAGCCCCGTCCTCATCAGCAAGCTTAGGACGAAGGCTGTGAGCGGCTTCTTCAAGGGCTAAACAAATCTGGGGTGCACGCCGGCAAGCGAGGTGGGGCTTCCTCCAGATTTTGACCTTCCCTGCAGACACCCCTGGATGATGAAAACCGCTTTGCACTGGACGTGGAAGCAGATCGATGCCAGGGTTGAGCAGCAGGGTTGTTAAATCTGCTACTTCGACGTGCAGCATTTTGGACCTGTTTGTTTTATTTTAATCCTGCCTTTATTGTTTGCATAAGTACCTCAAGGTGGTGAAAGTCCTTCTCCCTCCCCTTTTTCCCACAACAACAACCCTGTGAGGGAAGCTTGCAACTTCAAAGGCAGCCCCAGGGTGAGGGCATAGCAGTAGTCTAACCACGAGTGATGAAGGCAGTAATCATTGCTGGAGCCTCCTAGTCTACCCGATGCTTTGGACCACAAGCCCCACAAGCCTTTGCTGCCAGCTGGGGCAAAAGGCTGCCATGCCTAAGAACATAATGAATGTGTTAGTGGCCTTCGGGTCACTGCAGAACTCCAGTTAATTTCGCATTAGATGCCAGGGTGAAATATGGCAAGCTGGTTTGTGCTTCAGTGTTCGGGTGGGAAACCAGATGTTCCCATTGGAGCCGTGTTTCTCAACCTTGATCGGTTTCAACCACGTGGACTCCATCCCTAACGTGGGATTAGAACTCACGGTTTCCTGGTTTCTAGGCCAGGGCCATTTTTACACTGTTTTTACACCGTAAATTTTTTTTATTTAGGAACGGTTTGACGTTGCGACAGCACCGAAAAAAGGGATTTCTAACCTTGCACTTAAGACCGTCACAGCACCCCCGTGGTCATGCAATCAAAATTCGGGCACTCGGCAATCAGTGTGTGTTTACAGTGGTTGCAGTGTCCCAGGGTCATGTGATTGCCACTTGCAACCTTCACAGCTGGCTTCCAACAAGCAAAATCAATGGGGGAAGTTGGATTTGCTTCATGACCTCGTGATTCACTTAACAACCGCGGCGATTCGGTTCACAGCCGTGACCAGATCATAAAATCAGGCATGACTCACTTAACCACCTTGCTTAGCAATGGAAATTCTGGTCCCAATTGTGGTCGGAAGCCGAGGACTCCCTGCACTTACCTGCATGCTGTGTGCTGTAGCTTCAACAGCTTTGCTTCAATCCCGACTGCATTTTCTAGCGAAGCTAGACGAATTGGGCAAGACAAAAAACAAAAGCTGGCAATCTGTAAGTTCCCTGAGGAGACCTATATCTCACTCGCTGTCTGTTTTCTCAGGAACAATTTGTGCTGCCTATAACAGAGCATGTTCCCAGTTTTGTGTTTTGGAGAAGTGTGTGTGTGTGTGTCCTTTTAGCTCTAGTCACATTGCAAGTTCGGTGTCTCCTTGCATTTTTGTTTCAGATGAACTTTTGGACTTCAGCCTTCACCTGCAATGAACCCTAATTCCAACTGGCCGTCCCAGAGTTGTGGCTGTTCTCTGTCCTCCTCTCAGCGGCTTCCTGTTGAAATGGTAGGTTGTATAATGTCATAGGTTGTGATTCCCCCCACCCCACATCCCTGACAGGAATGTAAGGCAGGGGACAAAAACTCTGTGTGATGAATACATCTTAGGAAGGTGAGACACCTCCTCAGGTCCATCTCAGGGCTTTCTAGCCTGCCATACATCCTGCATTTATGAAGGACACACTCACAGTTGCGTCGGGTGTCAGAATGCCGTGCTGCCCCCAGCAGAAGGTTAAAATGGGAAAATGGGACAACTTGACCGAAACTCTGATTTGCTCACCACAGTAGTTCGCACAACATAAGCCAAACAAAACACAGCACGTTAATTTAGTGCGGGGGGTCGAACCTTGGCCACTTTAAGATGCGTGGACTTCACCTCCCAGAAGCCCTCATCCAGCCATGCTTCTGGGAGTTGAAGTCCACGCATCTTAAAGTGTCCGAGGTCGGGCATCCTTGATTTAGAACAACGTGTGAAACCACCCGGCATTTCCTGCCAGCCTTCCCCATTGGAGCCCTTGGGTTTCATCTCCAGAATCCGAACCCAGTGGGAGTTGGGAAACTGCACCTCCCTCGTTCTTTACTTGTGTCTCCGTGTACGTCTTTTCCAACATTTTTTGTTTTTATTTATTTATTTGTATCCTGCCTGTATTATTTTAGAAACGACTCGAGATGAACACATTTAACGCACCTCCTCCGCCT
>JANHZU010009972.1:15455-27622 GCA_032468055.1 Acrochordus granulatus | reverse complement strand
CCAGAAAAAAAGATATCAACAGAGGAAGAAACCATGACAAAGAAACTGTTGGTACCAATAGAAGAAGATATTTGTAGCTCAGGGTTGAACTGTGAGGTCCTTAGTGCTCTCTGAGCTTGGTTATTTCCTTGCAGACCTTTCATGACCCAACTAGGGAACATCATCAGTGTTAGAAGGAAGTGGGGTTTGCTCTGTCTTATATACAAGTGGCTTGCCCTATCAGCATTGGTGGAAGAGTTGTTATGTTGTTTAGATAGACCCATTCTATCACACTCTCAATTCCATCTTGAGCTACAGTATTCTATTGATAGTTCAGTGTGTTGTGCAAACCATAGAATATGGATTGATTCATAACCAGGTTGAATGTTTTGCCTGAACACAGCCAGGGAAGGTTACAAAGGGAAAGGGAAAGGTTTCCCCTGCCAGTCATGAGCCACTCTAGGGGGCAGTACTCATCTCCGATTCACAGCCGTTGTCCAAAGACATTTCCGTGGTCATGTGGCCAGCATGACTATATGCCGAGGCGCACAGATGCTGTTACCTTCCCACCAATTTGGGCAGTGCCTATTTATCTACTTGCATTTTGCATGCTTTCGAACTGCTAGGTCGGCAGGAGTTGGGGCAAATAATGGGAACTGGGCCCGTTACGCAGCAGCGCTTGGGTCTCGAACTCAGGCTACCGACCTTGCGGCCGACAAGCCCAATTTCTTAACCTCTCGCGCCAAACAATAATTCCACTCTTTGGAGACTTCATTGCAAGAATTCCAGCAAGAGAGTTGTTGTCTCAGCCCTTGTGGGTGACCCACTGAACCTCAGAAGGCCGGAAAGGCCGAGTGATCACTTAATTCTGCCTCTTCTTGCCATTGACTAGGACTAAAGAGCCCATCATCCTTGTCAGGGTATCCTCTGCCTCTGAAGGTGCAGCCCATTCCAGTCCATCTAATATTGGAAGGAGAAACAACAACAACAGCAGCAACAAAAAGATTCATGCATAAACCCAAGAGCATCAAGATCAATTTTTCCTCTGTACATTTGTGTCGGAACTGTGCCAATGTGAATGCCGACAACAAACGAAGATTTACACAAATGATTTGGACACTTCTTGAAAAATGTTATGTCTAATAGACAAGGAAAGCAAAATGTTATGAATAAGCCAAAAAAAAGCATGCTTAAAATCAGTTTGGGTAGACACAAAGCATTTTAAACCGTCCTGTTTATTGCAACTCTTTTGATCTTTCAACCTTTGAACCATCTGCTTCTGAAGCCCCCAAGCTGGACCTTTAACCATTTTAATCCATTTACATCATTTAGCAATCAAATTTAATCACATGATGACCTTTCTCCGGACTAGCCATGAGCTAGGCTGAACAGATGCAAAACACAATGTAATAATTCTTCAAGCCAAATAATAATAATTTGGCGTGTGCAAAAATATGCTGCCCTTCTTCCAAGAAAACTCTTGAATATAAGGGAGCAAACCCCCACTCCCTTCTGACACTGATGATGTTACCTAGTTGGGTCATGAAAGGTCTGCAAGAAAACAACCAAGCTCATAGAGCGCCAACGGTTCCAAGCAAATCAGGTTATTTGGGGGAAAGAGAGTAGTCTGATGGTTTTCCAAAAACTGAATCTTCAAACTCGAAGTGATTTATGACATTCTGGGTCTGGATACGGATTATACAGTTTGGAAGGAGAGCGTAATCTTCTGGAGTTCTCAGAACATTCCACTCCTGGAAGGTTAGATTTGCAAATTTAGTTTAAAACTTAGCAAAAGGCACCGCTACATCATGTGCACTTCATTTAATCCAAGGCTTCTTTTTTTGAAGTTCCAGATGCCACTGTCTCTGCGAAACTACAGAGTTCATATTCTGTGGGTGAATTACCCCATGACTGGAGGGTTGCATCATTTGAGATTTCCCTGCTCTCCAGTTCAATTGGAATGGAGTAATCTGGATTAAGACTTGCCTTTAAGTTTTACTGCATTCCAGAGATATGAATGAAATCCGTTTTTTAAAAAAAACAAACCTAAAATATACAGCTGGTGACAGGGAGTCTGGAAGATGACAAAGGACATGTTTTCTGGCACAATAATAATGCCCACTGTTGATATGGAAGACTACAATACCTAATCCAACAACGCAGGTAGTCCTCATCTTATGACCATCGCTTAGCGACTTTCAGTTACAATGGACCTCCCCAAAGCTACTTGCGACCCGGATTCAGAGTTCTGTCGGCCATCATCTCACCCCACCTCACCCCACCCTGCAGTAACATGATTGAATTTTGGGGAATTCAGCAACCGGCCGTTGGAAGCATCCCACAGTCACATGACCATGATTTACTATTCCCCCCCCTGGAAACTGACCTTCAATTCCATTTTCTGGCAAAAAAATGCCCATTGAGAACAAGGGTTCGCTTTACAACGGCCATGTTCGCTTAACAAATGCCACAAAAAGCAATGTCATAAAATCAGGTCGGCCATGTGGTGACCTGCTTAACAACACGCATGGCTTACCATGGTAATTCCGGGCTCAATTACAATCATAAGTCGAGGACTACCTGTAGGTAAAATATTTGGCTCCTCGTTTGGGGAGACGGAAAGCATCAGATTATATTGCTCATTCTTTGGAACTGGAGAAATCGGCCAAGCTTTCCTCCAGCTGGAATCAAATATCTTCTGAACTGCGTATTTTATATTTACATATTTTATATATTTTTGAGATGAATGAGAGCTCAGAGTTTGACTCAGAGTAAGACTCCTTTTTGGGATAAGCCCACATTCACTTTCTGCTCGGTGATGCTAATAAGCTGCTTAGGGTTGCACAGCTGAAGTGGCCCAGAAGCATCTGTTATAAGTAAATGCACCGGCCAACGACCCCGAGAGCTGTCATTTGAGCACATCTCAAAAAACACAGGGTCTAGAAAGGCCAAAGTAACACGTCGGGGCTGCGCACGGCTAATATTTGTAGCTAAAGATAATATTTGTTGCTCAGGGTTGAATTGGGGAGTCCTGGGCACTCTCTGAGCTCGATTGTTTTTCTGCAGACATTTCATTACCAGACTAGGTAATGCACTGATAATGTTACCTCGTCTGGTAATGAAACGGCTGCAGAAAAACAATCGAGCTCAGAGAGCGCCCAGGACTCCGTATTGCACTCTCCTCATATCACAAGCCACCACTGAGATGTACAAGTTCCATCAGACTTCAGAGATTTTCATGCTCAGGGCTGAACAGCATCTCCTTCCCATCCGGGCCTCTGATCAAACTTTTCTCCCCTTGCTGTGACTCTTTGCGTCTCGCTCCCCTTGAGCATCATAAAAATGCACCGCACGGTTCCACGGGTGGAAGATTGCCAGATGCTGGATCTAGAGGAGATTATATATTCCATTTACGAATCTCCTTCCGTGGTCGCTAGATCCGTATCGCCAATGACACGCTGAGCCGTCTTTGAAGTCAGAACATCAAGTGAAACAGCATTCGGCCCATGTGCAAAAAGAAGATGGGAAACGCAAGCAAAACGGGGATTATTTCGGAGGAGAGCAGGCAGGGCTAGAGAAAGGACACGATAGCTGTATAATTAAGAGCGGGACAAGATAGCAAAGGAGAGATGTATTCTGCCTCTCAGAATAGCATAAATCGATTAATTCTCATAACACAATCTTAGCACAAACACAGTGACAGCATCTTATCTCCCTTGTCATCCCATCTTCGGTACAGGTCATATCTTGCAGCGATGAAATCTAGAATTATTATGCATAATTACGTTGAGGCTTTCGTTGCATAAAATGTGACCAAGGCTACCAGCTTAGCTCTGGCAACAAACAGAAAATAGATTCACCGGGGACAAAATAATCAAGCTGCTTTGTTCAGAGGAGTTATGCGCTAACCGCTGCCGAAGAGCCGTTATGGAGTTCTTACTTGGGAGCTTAACAAATCATGCAGAAGTTCAGCTGTCACCCTTCCCTGCAAACCAAGGGTGGAACTATAAAAACAAAGGGAGGGAATGAAAAATCGCCCCAGAATAATCAGAAGGAAGTAATTTTCTCTTTGCAGTGCAAAAAAATTTTATTGGGGTCGTAAAAATAGCAAAAATTTTCCAAGTTCCTTAAAAAAGGCAACTGGACTTAAATGACAAGATGTTATTGGAGATGTTTCACCTTCTATCCAGAAGGCTTTTCCAATCCATCTAAAAATAAAAAGGAATGGTCAGGAAATATGTATATTTCTAAAAAAGGGGTAGGGGAAGATGAGAAACCTTTTCTCATCTTTCCTTCCCATCCCCTTTGTATTTCCCAACCATTCCTTTTTATTTTTAGATGGATTGGAAAACCCTTCTGGATAGAAGGGGAAACATCTCCAACAGCATCTTGTCATTAAAGTCCAGTTGCCTTTTTAAGAAACCTTGCAAATATTTGCAATTTTTACTACTTATCATGACCTGGATTAATGAGAATATCCACAGACATTTTATTGGGATCAAATATCAACATTGAGATGGACAGATGTGGAATCCTGAGAGACTTGTTGAGGGAAGTCACAAAATGGCAAATGAGACCTCACGATGGGTATGATCAAAAACATCCATTTAAAGTCAAGGTTGCTGCTGACCACAACCTAGTCCTTCTCTCTGGGGCTGATCTAATACAGTTTGGTCTAGTGGTGAAGGCCCCAGGCTAGAAATCAGGGGACTCTGAGTTATAGTCCTACCTTAGACATGAAAGCCAGCTGGGTGATTTTCAGGCAGAAGATAGATACATATACAAAAATAAATGTGCTGTACAAGCTGTCACCTTCTGTGGTTCACCATTGTATGGTGCTGATGTGGGGATCTATGACATTCCCAAATACAAATGGGCTGGTGTCCTCCTTGAGGTGTAACATTCATTGGAGCCCATGGGCTCTATGCTGCCACCTCCTCCCAAATCCCACAACCCACTCAGCCCCCTGGTAGAAGGACACTTTCCCATAAGGTCACATGATCCACTCCAGCCAGTTAACCCTAGGAACCTTCCAAGATTGCTGGAAAGCCACAAGGTCTATTACAGATGGTACAAAGAAGCATCCATCCTTTAAGCCAGGATTTCCCAACCTTGGCAAGCTTAAGATGCGTGGACTTCAACTCCCAGAATTCCCCAGCCAGCCCATGCATCCACTACGATGCATCAGCAATTGAATGAGGAATTCTGGGAGTTGAGGTCCATATGCCTTCGACTCCACGCTGATCTAGGTGGTCCTTGTTCGTGGAGGAAGTAGCATCTCTGAGAATGCTACCCTGGCAATCCTCACCTTCAGAGTACTTACTACTCCGTTGGTTCTCTAGGACTTGTTGACAGATTGATGAGTTGTTGATACACAGGTAGTCCTCAACTTATAACTGAGCCTGGAATCACAGTCGTCAGTCATGGAGGTCACGATGTGGGTCATCATACCTGATTTGACAACCTTTTTTGCAGTGGTCGTTAAGTGAGCACGGCGGTTGTTCAATGAATCCATTTTCTCTAATGAATGTTTTTTGCTGGAAACCAGAAATAAATGCCGGGAACTGGCAAAAAATTGCAAATCCCATGACTGCAGGATGCTGCAAACAGTCATGAACATCCATGGGGAGCGCAGCCATGCGGAACTGGATTGTAAGTATCTTTCGGGGGGTTCTGTTGTAAATTTGAATTACGACTGCAAAGCAACCAGTCATCAAGCGAGGACTACCTGTAGAGGATGGCTGAGGGATTCTGGGAGTTGAAGTCCGCGGGTCTTAAAATGCCTTAGGGGCTTTCACGACTCAGTGAGCTTACACCTTGAGAAAGGGAGACTTATCCGACCGCCATCTCATTTCCTGCTGTATAAATTTTGATTTACAGGATTTTTCCCCTCCTTGGACTCATAATTCGAGGGAAGGGGGGAGAATCCCAGCCATTGTCCGTCAAAGCCGCCTCGACATCCCGCAGGCCTTCTGCTCGGCTATCCCAACCCACACAACACAACCCTGGAGATCGTTTCTCGGATGTCTTTTCCCCAGCCAATTATTTCTCCCGGGGAACCCATTTCGAAACAAACAAGTCCATTTCCTTCTCCTCGCTACCCACCGCAACCAACAGCTGCAAGATCCGAGCAGCCAAAATAAAACTGAATTATCCCAAGCCTAATCCTTGGGTGGCAACCTCATCCCGTCTCGACAGTCCACAGCTGCAAAGATGATCGAAACGCCCTGCGGGGAGAACCGGAAGCTGGAAAGCGATGGAAACGGCGAGGAAAGTTGTGCATATTTCCTTCCGATCGAGTCCACCTTGATCTCCCAAAACACACATAATCCTGCAGGATTTGCGTAATTCCCGAGTTTGTGATTTGCTCGAGCAAGGCTGCAACTTCAAACGCAGAATTTGTTCTGCTGCTCCTCAAGTTCCAAGCTTCGACCCCAAAAACAAAGATTTCAGGGTCAGGGGGGTGATCCGGTGCCCAGGAAAACTGGCTCATTTGGATCTGGAGACGAGGAAATTTTAAGCTTTATCATCAATTCAGGCAAATTAATTGCAAAGCGTAACACAGAAAGCATACTTTCCAAGCAAGGTGACACCCACATCTCTTACAGCTTACCAAGAAGGTAAACTTAAGGACAACCGAGATACCCCAAGGGCGGCCGGTTCCCACAGTAGCCTGTGATAGATCCTGCGCAGAGGTCCCCCCAAACAACCACAACCTTACAGTTTTTATCAAAATCCGGCACCCTGACTTCACGGTCTCGCAGCAGTCAAGAGATGGCAAGATCTGACCTGGACTGGCTGGCCTATGACTTTGGGATGGGCATCGAAAGTCAGAGACGTTCACAGCTTTGAAAAGCTTTGAAGCGGCATGAAGGTTACTCACACACACAAACACACACAACTGCTTTATTTAGGAAACAGGGTGGGAAACCAGCAGGCTAACGTTTCTGAATGTGAAGGAGAAATCACAATCACGTCGCTCAGCTCCTCCAAATAACAGCGGTCTTCCGCATGGCCACTGTGCTGGCAGAGTTAAATCGCACCATCCCACCAGCCAGAACGTGCCACCCGGTCTTTGCAATGGCGTGCGCTGCAGATGACATTGGAAACTCAGAGTTTCGGCCACTTACATCCTTGTGATTCATCGCGTTTTCCAGCATCGCTCTGCCAATATATCAGCAGTGAAGTTCGGTTCCACCTCATCACAACAATGGCTGGGTGACGCTAGGAGACACCGTAAATCACTAGCATGGGAATGGCTGAAGAGCACATGTTGGACAGCCAGCGCAGAATACGCAGAGCTCTGGTTGACATCCACTTGAAAAGTGGTCAAGGTGAATTTGTTGTGGCTCATGGAGAAAAGGGAGGGTGCTTAGCTTTGACTGGATTGCAATGCAGGCTGAATACCGCGTCCCAGGTCTGTGGAGTCCCAGGTGATGGTTTTTCAGTAGACGTTTCATTACCAAACTAGGCAACATCATCAGTGTCCCACGTTTGCTAATCAAGGAAAGAAAATGCAATTAACAGTCTATTTAAAGGAGCTAATCCCTGGGTGATTTCATGGCCCCGTCGATGCAGTTGTCTCAGGTATCCTTTGCCGCAGCTTTCTCCCAGATTTTTCTTTTGACTTCCTAATTCAGCTAAGCGGCCCCTGTAGCCTCCAACAAACATGCTCATAAGATCTGACCCCACTTAGCTTCTGAGCTTATGTACAACCCGCCGGTTGTCACCTCTGCCGAGGCAATCTAGCTTGCTCCACGACCACCCAAAGAGCCCACACAGATTTCAGAAAACATGTTTGAAGAAAAACAGCAAATGATAAAACCACAAAAGTGCAATTCAGGAACAGCACAGGAAACATAAAAGCATGTAAACTTCACTTCCAGGGTGAAGCAGACCCCTAAGCAAACTTACCAGGATGTGAAAATGCCCAGGAAGGAACAAATGCCTTTGCCTATAAAAAGGGGGGACACTCGGTGGGCCTCCCTCGGAAGGACATTCCGTAGAAGCACCAACCATGAGCACGAACGTTACATTCATTGTAAGGCTGCCGTAACAGAATCTTGCAAGCCTGAAAGTATCTCTCCCCTTCCTGACTTTGTTGGGAACATAACGGGTTAATCTGGAGTTCAGAATTATGGGAGTGACTTTCCCAAAGTGTTTCTTGAAATCAACACCTGGAGAGTTTCCTCATCAACACAAAGAGCTGAGAAATATTGGGGAGGTTTTTGTAAACTCTTTGATGTACACATGCGCACACATTCTTAATGATGTAATCTTGTAACTTTGGGCTGACTAATAAAAATGTGAAGGGATTCGGGGGGGAGAGCTTTTTGCCAAGCTTTTGCCAAGCTTTTTGCTAGCACTAAAGTTTTCTGCTGGGCTTTTTGCTCTCTCGCTCGCATGCTTTCCTGAAAACCACAAGGCAGCTGGACTGTTTTCTGTGTTTCATTTCTTTGCTTGTATAATAGCCTTCATGCCTAAATAATCATCTGATGCTCAAAGGTGGGAGCACAGATCCCAGGTAATTACTACAGGTAATCACTACAACTTTTACTGTTGCAAAACTAGGGAGGATCCCTTCTGAGATGCTTTCCCCATCACCCTTCCTGCTTCTATTTCAGATTGTCTTGATCAGACTCTTGCCTAGGCTGCTGTTCTTCCTCCTCCCAAGGTTATTCCCACATACTGTTACTCTGTCATCCTAACCAAAGCTGATGAAAGGGTAGAAGACGACCACAACCAGTCAAGTCACCATGAAGGAATCCAAGAAGGTTCTCCAACTGCTTATCTAATCCTTCAAAGGGAATGCAGTCCTTCCTTCAGATGGCTACTACTTGGGTGAAACTTCACCAGGATCTCTTCAAAGAGATTGTTGCCTTATTGTGTTCCCATCACCTTTGGGTCTAAAATCAGCCTCCTGCCTTTTCTAGCATGCCGTAACTCCCAAGACAGAAAGTCAACCCAGAACACATCCAAGTAAGTCAAGAACCTTGCATGTTTTTCCTCTCACTTTTGGTCCAACTTCATACCACAGAGCAATCAATTTTGCCCCAAAGTCAAAGCTAAACAACAGAGATAGTGTGGGAAATAATTTAATTCTGGCACTTGGATGGAGTTTTTATCATTATTTTTCCTTTCCCCTCCTGCCCTTTTGTTGCTTTGCAGCAGCCAGCACCAACCTAGGAGCTGTTTGTTCGCTGGGAACCATGTTGCTGGCACATCAGCAGAGGAGGTCCTCCAAATACAACTGACATTACGTAGCTCTGATTCCGTCCTACACACTTTCTTACCCAGACAGGATGCTGTGCTTTTTCTTTTACAGAGGACCGGCATGGGCTCCCTGCAATTGCAACTCAAAAATCATAATTCATGCCACACACCTTGTAGCTTGTGGCCATCCGCTGCAGACAAAGGGAGGTTGCTCCCCTATTAACAGGAGCACAATACGAAGTCCATGCCACATATCCCCTGACAACCAGATATGATTCCTGCTTATCTACCCATCGGAGGAGTTGCCATGCTCACCCGCCACAGGGAATCGGTTTCTTCCTCAAGGCAATTAGGCAATTCTGTAGTTGTGTGTATCAATGGAGGTAGACCTCAAATTATGGCCACTTGTTCAGGGACCATTCAAAGCTACAGTGGTGCTGAACGAGGGGGACATATGACTAGTCCTTGCACATATGACCACTGCAGCATCCCTGTGGTCACTTGATTGGGATGTGGGCTCTTGGCAACTGGGTCATGCTTATGATGGTTGCAGAATCCTACAGTCGGCTTCCCACAAGCAAAGTCAGTGGGAAAGCCAGCGGAGAAAGTTGCAGGTTGCTCCGGTAAGTTGCTTCCTCTCTTGCCATTTTCTTCTCCCAAGAAGCCTCTGGGAGGCACGGCAAGGGCGGGCCCCAGGCAGGTGGGCAACCACCTGCCCAGAGGAACTCACACCGAGCCGTGGCATCCCCCATGCCTGCCTGCCCCACAATCCATAGCACTCAGCTGCCCACTGGCTTGCTTGCAAGCTATCTAAGAAAAGTATTGTCATGACCATAACTTGTGATTTCCTGCTGGCTTCTCTATTGACTTTGCTTATTGGAAACCAGCAGAAAGTCGCAAGTCCAGGTCACATGAGGTCTTCGCTTAATGACCTGAAATGCTCATTCAGTGATGGCAATGGGGGTTGTCAGGATGGGGCCATCGTGTGATGTTGTGCTTTACAACTGCTTCACTTACGGATGGAAATTCCTGCCCTAATTCCTGTCGTAACGCGAGGATTATTGATACTGCTCGATGGAGCAAGACAGGAGAAGATTCTCTGGAGACACATCTAGTACCAAAGCCCACCAAAAGAACAAGGGAGGGATGTACTAGGAGAATAGGCTCTATCATAGGGACCAACATATTTTTAGCCAAATTCTGATGGAGCAGCTCTTGGGAAGATGGATTCAAGGATGATGGGTGTTCTTTCCCAATTTTTAAAATGGGCTTCCTACCTTCTAGGTGCTCCCTGAGCTTGACTGTTTTTCTGCAGACGTTTCATTACCAAAACTAGGTAACATCATCAGTGCTAGAGAGGAATGAATATGTCGATGAGGGGAGCCAAGTTTGCTCTCAACACTGACAGGGCAAATCGCCAGTATATAAAGAGAGCAAGCTTCATTCCCCTCTAGCACTGATGATGTTACCTATTTTGTAATGAAACGTCTGCAGAAAAACAACCAAGCTCAGAGAGCACCCGGGACTCCACAGACCCCCATCCCTTCCAGCACTGATGATGTTACCTGTTTTGGTAATGAAACGTCTGCAGTGAAACAACCAAGCTCAGAGAGCACCCAGGACTCCACAATTCAACCCTCAGCTACAAATGTTCTCTCTTACACCTACCTTGTTTTTAGCAGGTCCCATCTTCCCCTTGGCCTAACTTTCAATCCATGCCAAAAAATGTGGATGGGTGTTTTTTACCTCCCTCCTCTGTTCTCTTCCAGTTTCTTTGTTGTCTCTGTTACGTACCCCGCCTCCTGATACACTCTGCATTTTCATTTGAATAAAATACTCTTGCAAAGCACAATATTTTACTTCGCTTGCACGTGTCACTGGAAACATTCCTTTGACACGAATGGCATTTGTTTATCAACCAACGGAGGCTGTTTTATGCTTCTGGGCACCTTGGAAGAGCTTCACCAGCAACGGGACATCTCGGGAGTCTGAAATACGATGGGCATCATCTTTGTATAAAACATACAAATCACAAACATCCATCAGTTCTAAAACTGCACAGGGAAGAGGAAGGATGAAAAATTTGTGTTTTTCTAAAAACCTGTCCAGAGCAAGAGCTGACAAGTAGAAAGACAACATGGAAACAGAAATACATCACCAGAACAATAATAATAATGACAAATAATAATTTATATCGCGCATTATGGAGTATGCAAGTACTTTGCATACATTATCTTGCAATCTTTACAATAAACTAGAGGATAGGTCTATATTTCTCATTTCATGTTTGCTTGTCTCAAGCCACTTAATGAACTCATTCCAGGCACTACAACCACGGTATGAAACCACATTTCATTACGCTTAAATTTATGATAGAGCAACATTTCCCAATGCAATTAGTCAATGGTTTTTTATTGCCTTCACGACAGCTTCCTTTTCAGTTCCCGAAGTCGTTCCTGGAGCCAAACCTCTTGCTAAGGAGATCTAAGATTAGCCAGGATTCCGTAGATCTCTAAAATCAGTGAGCATAGCAACCGTTTTCGCTACCTTTTCTTATTTTCTGACCCTGCTCCCAATTTAACCGACAAAACAAGACATTTTGATTAAAATATCCGCCCCGCTGCATAATACAAGGTCTGAGCCGCAGCGGCTCCATTGTTTAATGAGAAACCTTGACTGGTTCATAGGTTTGCGCTTTAGAGGATCAAACCCAGCCTGTTTAAGTATGTTTTGCCTCACCGTATTCCACATAAGCCCCCAAAATTAGGAAAATTCAGCAGCTAAAGTTATTCCATAAACCCACCAAAGAGTGTGCTTCAGTATTAGGATTCAGATTTTTCAGCTTCAAAATACGCAGCGTCTTACAGCAAATAAATAATAGGAGGCATCTTCGCAAAGCTTTGTGAAGTCCTTGGCGCTCTCCGAGCTGGGTCGTCCTCTTGCAGACGTTTCACGACCCAACTAGGTAACTTCAT
>JANHZU010009971.1:263387-277970 GCA_032468055.1 Acrochordus granulatus | reverse complement strand
GGCGGGCTGCGGGGCTGGGAGTGGGCCCGCGTGGAGCGGATGGCTGAGCGAGCGGGGCGGAGAGCGGATTCCGAGTCCCGGGTGAGGAATCGTCTCCCGGAGGGCGTCTCGGGCGGGAAAGGGGAAGGCGGCATGGCTGCAGCCTAAGGGCAAGGCGGAGGAGGGCAGTGGCATCACCTCAGGGGGCGCCATGGACATCACCCCCAACGCGCGATCGGCCTAGGGCAGCCCTGGGAAGGAAAGAGGTGGTTGGTTTCCCAGACGGCGGGGCAGCTTCATTCTGCACCGGCCGCCGCACTTTGTAATTCCTAAGTCTTGCATTTAGAAAAGTAGCTCCTCAGGGAATAGATGCACATCCTCAGCTCAGGAGGGGTGAGATGAGCCTTCCCCCCAAAGCACTGTTTCAGCCCCATGAAGAGAATGAGTTAAACGGTGGTCAGGATGACTTCACACATTAGCTTTAAACCAGAGTCTGTTTAACCGTGATTTACCAGTTCCCTTTCCCTTTAAGCCAGAAGCAAAGCTCGCGATGGCCTTGTGCAACGTGTGAATCCAGCCACGTTCTGCCTGCAAGTAGGAAGATACAAGGGCTTCCAGGAAAGGTGTAGCCTAATTGTCTTACCGAACTGGATTTCTATCTATTTTAAAGTTTTAAGGTATGATTTCTACACTTACTTGAATTCTGGAATAGGGTCTTTTATTCTATCATTACGTTTTCCTTTTGCCTCAGGCTGCTAGGAACGTTTTTCATTTTCTCTGATATTCCTCTTGTGAGATAGATGTCACCATTCTCAGTGTATGGCAGCCTTGTTTGTTACAGTTAGGATCTAACTGTAAAGCGAACAAGACTGATTGTATTCACAGTTTCTTACGCTGCATGGTAGTATATTTTCAGCTTTTCAGGACAGATGAAAATGCATCCATGTCTTTGCTTAGTGCAGCATTTGCACATACAAAGGTCCTTTAAATTCATGAAATCACGTCCCTAGATCTATAGTTATTGCAAATCATGCTCTGGAAGGAATTTGGATGATTTTGTAAGGCTGAAGTGTATCTGCCAGAAGCTGGTCCAATCTTTGTTTAAATACCTCCACAGAGAAGGGCTTATCCTCTATGATTCTGTTTCCCTGCACTGCACTCTTAATATTTAGTGCAAATCTGTATTTCTGATACAGATTTGTATCGGATCTGTAAATCTGAGCTTCTACCTATACTTTATATATATTTATTTATATACACAAACAGTCACACACACTGTATATGTAACACTGCAGGAAGGTCTAGGGACATTGAGAATTGGAAAATTAATCTGTTCAAGTCAGGATTGGAGAGATGGCTAATAACAGTTTGATCATATTCCATGATTTTAAACTTCAGAGTACTATATAGGAGTGGTTTTGTATAATTCTAGGTGACAATGGTTGTATTTTAAAAGGTTGCATGGAATATATATTTAGAACAATTTTGTTGTAGATCTTTGAGGTCTTGAAATGAACAATGCTGTATTCCAACCTCAAAGTTCAGTTGTGAGCTTAATAATGGGAAACCTGCTTGAAAAGTATCGTGTATGCCTGATTGACTTGACCAGGGATGTTATAATGTTTTATTCCTTCTGTTTGCTCTTAACTGATAGTTCCTATCAGTTCTTCTGATTATTATTGGGAGCTTCTACACTTCTAACTTAATAAGTGCAACATTTGAGTAGTAGCACTTATAATTCTAATTTTATTGGAATGTTTTATTGGAAAACTTATTCTCGTTCATTTCCAAGTAATTTAAGATAAAAGAAAATCTGTGATTGTCCTAAATGAAAACTGGTTTGAAAGAAGTGGATTTCAGATAGGAAGGTGAAAGAAGTTCTCGTGGAGCACCTGTTAGCAAAAATGTACTTTGTATATGGCATTTTAAGCAATTATCTTTCCTCTTGATTTCATTTTTATTAAGAACATGTTCCTGTACATCCCCCACTTGGCCAGCAAACAAATATTTATTCTAAGCAATGTTTAAAGGTTGCATCAGATGAACACTGTCATGTTTTCTTGTCAGGATAACCTTTTCAAAGTTCTATAAACCTGAACTTTTATCTGAAACTAACATCTAGAATATAAAGTTTCTGCTAATTGGTTTCTCTCCATAGGCTACTGGGGAGAAAGAGATAATTTCAGTAATACTGAAATATTTTCTGTGAATGCTTTCAGCAAATGTTTTGTCGGGTTTCATAACATAATGCTTCTTGAAGCTTTAAAAATAGCTGAACAGTGAAATCTATTGTGAACACATGAAAATGTTTAAGTAGAAAGAAAACCTCATTCAGATAGCCATTCCTTGTTTTATTTGGCATGGATTGTTTAGATCCTTAAATCATCACTCTGGTTGTGATTAAAGCAGTGAAAATATATATTTCTTGAAGATGTGTTTCCCATTGAATTCTAGGGAAATATAGAATTATACTGATTGATGTGGATGGGTGATACATTGCTGTGAGAAAATAATGCCTTTTTGAGGAATTTTTTTTTTACTCTTAAAATTAAGATCTGTACAGTTGTTCCATCTCATGCAATGCTTATGGTGTGTTAATATGGATGACCTGAAGAATTTATTTGTACTTTTTTTTGTTTTTCCCTTTCAGGTGTTTAGTGTTGCCTTTGGTTACCTTTGCCAGAATGACCAAGTTAGGTTTTCTCCGCTTGTCATATGAAAAGCAGGACACCCTCCTCAAGCTCCTCATTCTGTCAATGGCAGCTGTTCTTTGTAAGTTTGAGTTTTAAAAACTATCTGGCAAGGGTAATTTGTGACTCTAAGCATTACCTATTGCTTTTTAGTGTGAATCTTATTTTGAGCATTGTCATTTTGTTCTCCTAATCATATAATCAACGTTGGCTTCATGTGTGTCAAATTTCTGGCCTTGTATAATGGCAAATAACATTAAGATCATTTAATCACTTATGCATATTTGTTTCTTTGTGTTGCAGCTTTTTCTACAAGACTCTTCTCTGTATTACGATTTGAGAGTGTCATTCATGAATTTGATCCGTAAGTATCCCTTTTGACCCTGATTTGATTTGAAAGACTGTTTGTCTTGGTACGTTCAAGGTACAGATTCTGTTGCTGTAGAATATTAGGCTTCAAAAGAATAATTTTTCTGTAGAAAAAAGTAGGACTAAATTCAGTGGGTTTTGCAATAAAATTAATATTCTAGTCCTGCCTGGATTTACTATGATACTTAAATATGAAATATAATAAAATCATTTCTTCTAAAGCAGTGTTTCTCAACTTTGGCAACTTTAAGAGAAGTAGACTTCATCTCCCAGAATTCTCCAGTAAAATTCAGGGAATTGAAGTCCACACATCTCAAAATACGCCAAGGTTGAGAAACATCATTGTAAAGGAATGTTTACAACTGTAAGATTGACTCAGATTCATGGGCTTCTCTTGAATAGTTATGGGATGTATTAGATGCTTTAGTTCCAACTGTCTGGTATGATGAGGAGCTGTTCGTATAAGGGAATGTTTGTCATTGCAGAAAGCTACAGAGTGCCGTGCAAGGCTAAATTTTCTTGAAAAACTGAAATTAAGTGAAAAGAAAAACTGTTATGTTGGTATTAGTATGTTTATCAGAGTTGGGAGCTTTTCTACATAAGCACTATAACTGAAGGCCAAATATGTAACATAAGGAACAGAAACAGTAAAATTTTACTTGCAAAAGACTCAAATTTTTGTTACTCACACAGGTATTTTAACTACCGCACAACTCGTTTTTTGGCAGAAGAGGGTTTTTATAAATTTCACAACTGGTTTGATGATAGAGCATGGTATCCTCTGGGAAGGATCATAGGTGGAACCATCTACCCAGGTAAGTACCAGATGAAGAGACAATATATTATAACAACATCACCTTTTAGAATAGTTCTTTTCTGATGTTCTGCGGATCAAAGATGCAACAGTTCCCCCCAAAGAGTCCTTCATCTTTCAGGTAATGCTGCAGCCAGACAGAATTAATATAGTATTGACTTCATTTTATAGGAAGAAGCATGCTTACTAATATATAAGAAATCTTGTGGTCAGCCACTAATATTGAGAGCTAATTTTCTCAGCAGACCAGATTTTGCTTAAATCTCTTGAAATATAACACACGTTTGCGTCCAGCGGACCAGTAACTCCTTGCAAATGACAACCCTCCTTCACTTTATTTCAGGTTTAATGATCACATCAGCTGCCATCTACCATGTTCTGCACTTCTTCCACATTACAATTGACATCCGAAATGTCTGTGTGTTTCTGGCCCCCCTCTTTTCTTCTTTCACCACTATAGTAACATATCACCTCACCAAAGAACTTAAGGTAATAACAAAGATGGAGCCTAATTTTGGGAATTGTAGCTGTACTGTTCTGTGCATTATTGTGGAATAGTTGAGACTAGCATTGTTTATTTCTAAAGCTTCCTTCTCCTTTCAACTATTGGCTGTGTTTAAGCTAATAAATATGTTCAGAATTTAATACAATCATATTTGGAAAACAGGAGGTAGTGGAAATCTGCACTGGAATAATGTTACTTTATTGTGAAACAGTAAAAAAAGTGTAATATACATGTAAGTTGCACTGAAAGACTGTCTAAGCTTCTATAGTTTACGTTAAAGATAATCTAACATGCATGTTGATTTATGATAGGTCACATATTTTGAACACTGATAAAATATTTAGAAACTTAAATGGGAAGATTTTTGCTGGTCACGAATTAGAAATTATCTTACCCATTGGTTAATGGAAGAGATTCTTTGTTTGGAGTACCCTTTATTCATTGTTTCTGGATTTCTACCCTTTTGATAAAATAATAGTAAAGGCAAGAAAAATGGTCATGTCTGACCAAGAAATACATGGAGCATCCCTAGCTACATTCTCTACAGATCTTGAAAACAGTGTCAGCATTAATGCCTTACTTATTTCTTTATGTTTAGGATGCAGGAGCTGGTCTTTTGGCAGCTGCAATGATTGCTGTGGTGCCTGGTTACATCTCCCGTTCTGTTGCAGGCTCTTACGATAATGAAGGTGAGTTCAGTTTTTTTAAAAAATGTTCTTAATGGTTTCAGCCTGGAATTACATGAGGAAATTTCGAGATTTAGAAAAAAAAAGAATTAAAAAGGTTCACTCTCCTCAAGTAGTATTTGTGTAAGTATGTATATTTTACATATAGAAGAGAATATAAAATATTCTATTGTATAGCACTGTGGGAAAAAATGCCAAGAACTCTGTCTAAGAAGGACTGAAGAAATCAGTTCAGTCTTGATTCATGTGTTGATAATCATCTAAGGCTAATATGTATTGATGTAATGCTAATTAAACAGGCTAATAAAATTGGAACCATTGAATGCTAATTTAGATATAAAAACATTCGTTCCTGGTATGAAATAAGGAAGCTTTGGATGTAATAATTTTATTGGCAGTAAAATTAGTGTACAGTTCAGGGTCCTATTGCTGGCTTCCCTGCTATGTATTTTTTAAATGAATACTGCTTCTCAGAGTTTTATTTAAAAACCTGTAATAAGAAAATAGTGCAAAAGTTGAAGAACCTTTTAAATGCATTATTAGATTAGCTGTGTGCTGAAACCAATAGCAGTCTTCATAATATTTCACGATGTTTCTAAAAATTATGAAATTCTGTTACTGAATGTATCACATGCCCCGCGGGTGGGATATACAGTAAATTGGATGCTTGAACAGAATAAGTGAAGATTTTGAAGAAAAATTAGGAGACAAATATATGATAAATTGTCCCCTTTTATTTCTGACACCTCAACATTTATACTGCAGTGCTTAACAATCCTGGCCATTTAAGATGTATGGTCTTAGATATGCTGGCTGGGGAATTCTGGGAGATAACACATCGTATATTTGGCAAAATTGGGAAACATTCCTTTATAGTATTTTTACCCAATTAAGTACTAATATTTTAGTTTGTCCTTCTGCACCTTTGGATTAAAAGAACAAAGGCTGACTTAGATTTGGTTTATTTGCAGGTATTGCTATATTCTGTATGCTTCTGACTTATTATATGTGGATCAAAGCTGTGAAGACGGGTTCTATCTATTGGGCAGCCATTTGTGCGCTTGCCTATTTCTACATGGTGAGTAATAACTTTTCACCAGATGCCTTATATCAATCCATCATAACAGACTAAATTTTCCCTGGAATCATATCCCAAGTTACCTATATTTTGTGCATTTGTAAACAGTTATATCAGTATAAGTTTCTGAAGCCACCGGCTTGATAAGGACTACATTGCACCCTTCTTGAAGTGTGAGCCTCTGCACTTGAAGAAGAGTGCCATGTTCTCCTTATTTTAGACAACAGCATGTTCCTTTGAACCTCCATCTGTGTTACTTGTCAAAGCCAAGCTATTTTTATAACTTGCTAAATAAAGGCCAGATTGGTTTGTTGATGAAAATTCTCAGTCATCCAGGTAGAATTATCTGAAGGTTGGATCATAGCAACTGGTCTTCTTTTCTTGTTAGAAATGTTTCACTGCTTATCCAAGCGGCTTCTTCAGTCAAAAATCTGCTTAGATAAGCATCAAAATGTTTCTAACCAACAAGAATAATCCAATTGCCGTGACTCAACCTCCAGCCAGACTGATTTTTTTTTGCAGCTTAGTTATTTGTTAAATGTAAATAGCACTTACCTATTGGGGCCCGAGAGAAAGAATGCTTCTGTTTTCTTCCTCAGTGCTTATCCTCACAGAAATCATTATAAATGGTTAAGCTGAGAAATTATCTCTGGTCTAGAGCCAGTCCCTGAACTTTAGGAATGAAGGCAAGCAATAGGCTGTGCATTCCTAATCCTAGTTTGACTTAAACCATTAGTACCCATAGACCAGCAACTGGTCTTGCTTGTGTTACAAGATGGGCATGTTAATATTAAAAGGAATGGTCAGTCTTTGATCTTGGTTGTTAAGAACAGTAAGTTTTTTTCAGGGAAGCAAGGCTTTTGTCTCACCTCTCCAGCATTCCAACCCATCATACACTTAAGGCATGTAGAAATATAATTGCTGTGTTTTCATTTTTTTCTCCCAGGTTTCTTCTTGGGGTGGCTATGTGTTTTTGATTAACCTTATTCCACTTCATGTCTTGGTGCTGATGTTGACTGGGCGGTTCTCCCACCGGATCTATGTGGCTTATTGTACTGTATACTGCTTAGGAACTATCCTCTCAATGCAGATCTCTTTTGTTGGTTTCCAGGTAAGATATCTGAGAGATTGAGGAAAAAGAGGTAAAACATTTTCTGCTTTTGAACTAATTGTCCATGGATATGACAGTGATTTGTGGCAAGTAGCTACTTATGTAGACTGCTGGCCAGAGAACAGCATTTAATTTTCAGAAAAAGTAGCTTAACTGTCCCTATTCCTTCCTTCCCATAGCCTGTTCTTTCATCTGAACACATGGCTGCCCTGGGGGTATTTGGTCTCTGTCAGATTCACGCCTTTGTGGATTATCTGCGCAGCAAACTGAATCCTCAGCAATTTGAGATTCTCTTCAGAAGTGTGATCTCCTTGGTTGGATTTATTCTTCTGTCCATAGGAGCTTTTTTGATGTTAACAGGTGTGGCGTTGCTTCAGCTCTTAAAACGCATACTAATATAATGTATTTCTGTGCAGTTTCATTGTAGTATTAATTCAGGGGATCCAGAAAGTAAGATTTTAGTGGAAAGCTTCTCTGCTTTTTATTGGATGCTCTCATTTTTTTCTTTTGGGAATTCAGTAATCTCTGGATACATGAGATAGTATCACTGTGTCAACATGTATCTTGGAGCATTTCAGCTTCCTAAAATAATGTTTGTTTACTTACCTGAAAGCAACATACAATGAGGAAATAGATAAAACACTCCAGCTTTTGGGTGACATTTCATATCAAATGAACAGTAAGATTGAGTCCTATGACTGAAGCGTTGGAGAGTTCTGGATAATTAAATGCAGTCTGAGTTGAAGGAACAGAATTTTACATTTAAGCAAAACGATTCTCTTAATATAAGTTTGAGGAAGGAGAAGCAATAATCCTGATTAAATTTTATGGGCGTAATTGAGAAAAATATTTAGATTCTATCTTTTAGCAAAACTGAATTTATAGATCTGTTATAGAAGGATAAGAGATACTTAGGGAATTCAGGCATTATGCAGATATGTTACAATATTGATTGCTAATTGTATTATAACACCGCCATTAATATTTTTTGTTGAATCTGGTTATTTCTCAATTTTGTCAGGAAAAATTTCCCCATGGACCGGACGCTTCTATTCATTGCTTGATCCTTCCTATGCAAAGAATAATATTCCAATCATTGCTTCAGTTTCTGAGCACCAGCCAACCACATGGTCATCCTACTATTTTGATCTTCAACTTCTTGTTTTCATGTTTCCAGGTTTGTATAGTAGAGAAATGTATAGTACTGCAATAATATTTGGTATTATTCTTTTAGCTTATGTCTTACATTTGGTTCTCCTCTTTTACTTTCAAATAGTTAATTGCTTTGTTTTATACTGGTCTTTGGTTGAAATAAAGTTTGACCTGACTAGCCCAGAAATGTGTTAAATGCTTTTATGTGAACATTTTTTTGCTGAAATTTGGCTTTTTTAAAAAAGACCAGATTCTTACTTAGAAATATCGAGTTAAAGGAAGATCTGAGGAAAGGAGTGCAAGCAAATATTGGGGGAAAAGTTGATTGGAAGATTATATCATGAAAATGCCTTGAAAGTTTTTAATACTGTAAATGCAAATTCAGTTTTTTTTCAGATTCTTTTGTATCTTATTCTATGCTTGCTTAGCAGCTGACCTATTCCCTTTCTGTCTTACAGTTGGTCTGTATTACTGTTTTAGTCATCTGTCTGATGCCCGAATTTTTATCATTATGTATGGTGTGACCAGCATGTATTTCTCTGCTGTAATGGTGAGTGCTGAATATTAGCTTAGCATGTGATTTGTTTTTAGGAGAATATACTAGTAGAAACAAAGTAGAGTATCTTATTTTACTCCAAGCAAGTAGATTAGACAAGATGCACTGGGGAAAGTTGAGAGACTATTACTACTAGTACTATACCACTGATTGGTTTTCTTCCTCCTTTCCCACTTCCTCGTCCTGCTCTTCTATTTCTTCTTCTTGAGTCTTTGTAAGATACAACAGGTATCATACCTGTTCCCCTTTTCAAATTCACCTCCCAGCAAATAATGTATACTCATATGACTGAAACACTTGGAACATTGGTGTCTTAATAGGTTCGTCTCATGCTGGTATTGGCCCCAGTTATGTGTATTCTGTCTGGTATTGGGGTCTCTCAAGTGTTGTCAACTTACATGAAAAATCTAGATATCAGTCGACCCGATAAGAAATCGAAAAAGCAACAGGATTCTTCTTACCCCATCAAAAATGAAGTGAGTGGTGGTATAAGCATATTTCTTTAATTTATCATGTTTTTGAGCTATATATTAAAAAATACAACTTAAAACATGGAGCATTTGATGCTTTACTAGTGATGGAAGAAGATATAGTTGGAACCATCTCTAGATCATCTGCTGGAGAATAGATGCTTCTGAATGCCTATCAAAACATTCCTTTAACAAAATGTTCTTTTCCAAAGTAATTTAGGCATGTTTTAATTATTCTGGTTGCGTCTTAGGTTGCCAGTGGAATGATCCTTGTCATGGCCTTCTTCTTGATCACTTACACCTTTCATTCGACTTGGGTAACCAGCGAAGCCTACTCTTCCCCCTCAATAGTTCTGTCCGCTCGAGGGGGTGATGGGAGCAGAATTATTTTTGATGACTTCAGAGAGGCGTATTATTGGCTTCGTCACAACACACCAGAGGTAAGACACAACTGGTCTCTGTGCAAGCACACTGATAAGAAAATTGGAACAGACTGTAGGTTCTCATAATGCTAAAATATGTTTCTTAGTGACCAAAGTTGTAGCTAAAATCTATGTGTCAGCTGATATTTAAAGCATTTATATATTACAAAGATTTTGAGGCACAGTAAAAGACAATATTTCAGGGATGAATTGTGGAGTCCTTGGTGCTCTCTGAGCTTGGTTGTTTTCTTGTAGATATTTCATGGTATTTCATTTTGGAGGCAGTTTGAAATAAATTTAAATTTATGTTTAAACAAATTCTCTGCTTGTGTAATAAGCTAAACATCCCTACATACTTTTGCTTTTATCTTTTCACAGTATGCAGACAAAATCATTTAATAATCATAATTAACAATTAGAGAGCTGCATTCTCATTCAGTTGAAAAGCTTGTGATGCAAACCAAAAAGAAACATGTTTTACAGCTAGTCTTTTTATACCATAGAGCATTGCAAATCAGGTCATAAGCATTTGTTATCTATTATTGCATGTTAGTTCATTGAAATGTTGTCTTTTTGTTTGAGCTCAGGATGCAAAAGTTATGTCGTGGTGGGATTATGGTTATCAGATAACAGCCATGGCAAATCGAACTATTCTTGTGGATAATAATACCTGGAATAATACACATATTTCCCGAGTTGGTCAGGTAAATGCTGTAAATTAGTTCCGTGGTTCTTCCTTGTATTCTGAATAGTGAAGACATCTTTAAAAAAAAATCATGTGGAATTAACCGTTATCTCTTCAGGGAATTCTGAATGCAGATGTTACATCCTTATTTATTCCTATTTTATTTGTAAATTGCTAGCTCCCAGAGGTAGTAAATAAATTGCACAAAGTAATAATAGCATATTTTTATACCTCAGCATATTGATGAAAGTTGAATTTATGAGCTGATATATGTTTCCAGGCCATGGCATCCACTGAAGAGCGTGCTTATGAGATCATGAGGGAGCTGGATGTCAGTTACGTCCTAGTAATATTTGGAGGCCTCACTGGATACTCCTCAGATGGTAATGCTATGTTTTTATTATTTCCCATGAAAGGAATTTTCAGGGTTCCTGACTCATTGGATTTTGTACATCCCTACATAAATCTGTCTCAGTACAGAGGCTGATAAATTGCTTCTTATATTCTTCCTGTTTGCTGTATTAAAAAATGATTAATGAACCAGATGGCCTTATTAATCCAGAGCAGTGTTTCTAAACCTTGGCAACTTTAAAATAGGTGAACTTCACTTCCCAGAATTTCCCAGCTGTATTCCCCATGCTGGCTGGGGAATTCTGAGAACTGAAGTCCATATATCTAAAACTTGTCAAGGTTGAAAAACACTGACCATAGTGAGAGATATTTTTTCTCCCTTTGTTGGTATAACATGGTTAATTTAGCTATGGAAAATGATTTGGGGGAATAACTGATATAGCCTCCTATCCTGTAAAGCCCTGATGAATTGGAAAGGTTCATCAATTATATTACTTTATCCTTCATAGATATCAACAAATTCTTGTGGATGGTGAGAATTGGAGGAAGCACAGACACGGGCAAGCACATAAAGGAGCATGATTACTATACACCTACCGGAGAGTTCCGGGTAGACCGAGAGGGTTCCCCAGTGCTGCTTAACTGTCTTATGTACAAGATGTGCTACTACCGTTTTGGACAGGTGTACACAGAAGCTAGTGAGTGGCTTTATCTCTATTTTGCAGTATTGAGGAGTTAGGTTTTGGGACATTCCTTCTCTTTCTGTCTGTTCTTCTCTGCAGTGACCATGTTGTAATGGAGTCACATTAGGGGCCTTGTACTATTTTGCTCCTTGAAAAATTACTTTTTTTAAATATTCTTCAATATGGAGATAGTAGTAACTTTGGGGTGCATAAAACATTTTATCTCATTTCACCTTGAGCACTAACAGGGCTGTTTTGAGCATTTTGGAAGTGTTTTGCTTTTGAACCGGATTTTTATTCCATGGTTACTTCCTCTGTTGCTTTCTATGATTTCTGTGAATAGTCTTTCAGATTATTTGCTGTATGAGAACCTAGAATTTATATCATGATGTGGTCATATCTGATGTGGCCACATGATCACGATGTGTCTTCGGACAAACGCTGGCTCCCTTGGCTGTGAATCGGAGATGAGCACCGCCCCTAGAGTCGGTTATAACTAGCAGGGAAACCTTTACCTTTATGGTCATATTTTACATTCCCTTTACTTTGCTCGTCTCCTCTCTTTAAGCTTGATTGGCATAATTGATGAAATACTGCCCTAAAAAAGTTACCCAGATTTTAAAAAAAAATGAAAATATTTTTCTTAACGTGGGATAGATAGTTGGAATTAATACGATAAAGAATTGTCGGTTAACGGGGAAGCTGTTGAAGTCATCTTTTTTCATTCCTCCCTGTTTAGAACGCCCACCAGGTTATGACAGAGTGAGAAATGCTGAAATTGGCAACAAGGACTTTGAGCTTGATGTTTTGGAAGAAGCATATACCACAGAACACTGGCTAGTTCGAATATATAAAGTAAGCAAACCACATACAATGTTATACTTTGGGGGAAATTGATCAAGACTGATAGTTGATGTGTACTACAGGTAGTCTGTGACTGATGACCACAACTGAGACCAGAGTTTCTGTTAAGTGAATTGTGCCTGATTTTACAATCATTTTGCTATAATTGTTAAGTGAATCACTGCAGTTTTTAAATGAATCACATGGTTGTTAAACAAATCTGGCTTCCCCCATTGACTTTGCTTGTTGGAAGCTGGCTGGGCAGATTGCAATAGTGATCACAAGACCCCAGAATGCTGCAACCATCATAAATAACATACTGATTGCCAATCACCCAAATTTTGATCATGTGACTATGGGGATGCTGTAATGGTTATAAGTGTGAGGACTAGATGTGATTTTTTTCAGTGCCATTGTAATTTGAATGTTGCTAAATGAATGGTCGTAAGACAAGGGCTACCTGTATTTTATGCTGGTAACTTTCCCACAGCTTTTCCCACAAAGCCCTAGATTTAGAAAGTTGGTTATTGTGGAAAATGTTTAATATATGTAATAAGTGCTCTGCATTAGAGGTTTGCATTGATTAAATTTTACCAACCCTCAAAACTCCTCTTGTTTATTCAGTTGGAAGCCAAGCTGAAAGGGAACATTAATTTCCAGAATTTTATAATGCATTTCTGAAATCAATAAATCACTCCTGAGCCAGGAGTTAGAATTTTAAAAAACCTGCCAAGTATTCTATTCTTAGAGTTAAGTGAATAATTATATTCTATACAGTATTCTTGAAATCATGGAAGGAAAAATAATAGTTATTATCATCAGCACCTGATGAGCGTATTGCACTACTTGAAAGATACTGCAGTAGAAATTTACAATCCATACAGTACATGCTAACTCTCTTGAAATTGAGTAAAAATGTTTGGAGTAATACAAATGTGGCAGTGTTTTTAATGATAATAATTGCCAAGTTATTTGTCATACATCACAAATTTTTCTGATTTCCTTTCCTTATATAGAAAGCAAGAAAGAAATGCTATATAGGGTTTATATTGGTTTATTTATGCTAGTGTACAGTTCCAAGATCTAAATTGGGATGTGAAATCTGTAATCTGTCTTGGAAAATAAAGCAATATTAGACTTTTATGTAATCTGGTTTATCCTGGGAAAGGAAAGAGTGCTTCAAATTACCTAATAACATTTCCATCTCTCTGTAATACATACATTTTTCAAATCCAGGGTCATTTAGATGAGATGGGTTGTGTAGACACTTGATGAATAAATAATTTTGTTATATTAGTTGTTACAAATTTGCTCTGGAAGGCTTCTAGATTTCATTATGTAGGGATCCTTCCACTAATAAAACTGAAACTGCAAAAACAATTTTAAGAGATTAAATTTTGTTTTAACAGGTGAAGGACTTAGATAATCGTGGATTGTCAAGAACGTAACTTGCCTTCAGATGTACCATAATAAGCACTGATCGAGCCTTTGTGAAACAGATGGTTTTTATACACTTTGTCAGCATGGAATTGGGACTTAATTGCCCACGAAATCCCATCTTCATGTAATGAATCTGTATTATGATTTTTATAAATACAAACCCACAACCAAATCAGAAGGAACAGCTTTATGGTAATTAAAAGGGTGTGGAGAATGTGGATTCCTGTTCATTTCTTCGTTTTGTCTCTTGAAAATTCACATGGCATAACATGACGGTTAAAATCAATTTTCCTTGATCTCTCGCTCCCTAAACGGGGATAGTGAGAAGATCTGCCTAGTTTGAGAGCTGATCTGAATGAGCAGACGCTCAAGAAGATGCCAGCCGCCGAATCAGTTCTCCCAACGGGTTCTCCTCTGGTCGTTTTTTGTGGGCGGGGGGCGCACTCCCGTGATGGAAGTGGACCCGTTTGGTTTTGTACACGATTCGTGGTGGAAAGAAAAGGGGGGGAAACCTCAGGGCCCTCATTGCCAACACCTGGGCACGCTTCGCACACTCTGCTCTTTCCGCTTTAAAGAATGGCGGAAGGGCGCTCCCGCAACAGCACAAAATATTTAAATGGGGGGTTCAGCAAAGGAGACGCGCGCTGGGGCTCCCGGGTTATTTCGGGAGGCCGCGCAGACGCGGAGGCCCGGCCGGGCGGAGGGCGGAGCTGGCGCCGGGTCGCCCCGCCCCTCGGCCCGGCGTGCGG
>JANHZU010009971.1:244828-263287 GCA_032468055.1 Acrochordus granulatus | reverse complement strand
CGCGGGGCGGGTGAGAGCGCGCGGGCGGCCGGGGGGCGGGCGCGCCGGCTTCCTGCGCTGCGCGCGGCCTGGTGGAGGTCCTTCCGCGGGGGCTCCGAGCTCTGGCGGGCAGGCCGGCCTGTCCCTCTCCCGACTGCGGCGGCTTGCCGGGGCTGCCGCTGCCTCCACACAGCCGAGCCGGGGCTGCACGCCGCGGGGGACGACCGGCCGGGAGAGGCGGCTGCCCTTTCTCCTGCGCCCTCCGACATTCGGTGGTCGCTGGGCAAGAGGTCTGTTTCGAGGATCCCCCTTTAGGGGACGCCCCCCGCCCCAAGGGCGCCCCGAGTCTGCTCTTAATTGCGCCTTTGTGCATCGATTTTAGGTTCATGGGGGTGGGTTTGGGGCTTTGGAACCCGGATTGGCCATCTTGGTACTCCAGAGCCTTACTCAAGTCTGGGGAACTTTAGCATGGACTGCAACTGCGGACTACAACTCCCACAGTTCCCCAGCCATGCGGCCTGGTGAATCCTGGGAGTGAAAGTCTACACAACATTGCTAAGGTTAAGAAACGCAGCCCTGGAGCAGGCGTGGCTTATCTGTTCCGCTTTAAGATCTGCGGACTTCCACTCCCAGAATTCTCCAGGCAGCACTGCTGGCTGAGGAATTCTGGGAGTAGAAGTCCACACACCTTAAGTGGCCAAGGTTGGATAGCGCTGCTCAAGAGAGTATAATTCCTACGCTCGTTGCCCATAGGCCATGCAGGTGGGGCTGATAGGAAAGGCAATTCTAGACTTCTGGATAACACCAAAATTGCTGGTTCTTCATCCATCCAGAAGATGGATGGAATTTAATCAGGAGATGTCCTTCCTTCATCAGTCTGTCTTCGGGTCTGGGGAGGGTCGCAGCTGTTGAATTCCTTCCTGCAACAAGTTAAAAGCAAATGTCCATGTTTGCATCAATAGGGGATTCTGGACTCAAATTGAGTTTAGTTTATTTAGGAAGGAGTAGCTTGTCATGCTTCAAACCTTTTCTTCCGCTGCGACCTCCAAAGCATCTTTTTTTCCTCCTTGTGCAAATTGCTCTAAGTCCTTCTAGGGCAGAGTTTCCCAATATTGGCTGTTTTAAGATGCATGGACTTCAGCTCCCAGAATTCTCTAGCCAGTCACACTGTCTGGTGAATTCTGGGAGTTGAAGTCTATCCATCTTAAAAGGTGCCAAGGGTGGGAAAACCTGCCCTCTGGTCAAAAGCAAAAGGGAAGTGCCTGTATAGATGAGGGCATTGAATCCTCTATTCCTTCGGCATAAAAAATAAGTTGGAAAGGGATGGAAAACTTCATCTGTGCTCAGGATAGAAATAGAACAGGCTGAAGTAGGACTGATTCTTTCCTAATTAGCAAGAGACGAATTGTTTTGTTTCAGGTTTTTTGCAACTAGTTCTTTGTTGCTCAAGTTTCAAGACTCACATGAGCAAGTATATCTTAAATGTGCCTTCCTGGGCTTGCTTATCTATAAGTCTGATGGTCAGCGAGTGCAGTTGCAAAGTAAATACAGGATTAATATTTGAGCAGTTTGCAGTAGTTGTTCAAGTACCTGGCAACTGTATTTTATCATTCTTTATATATAAGCTCATCATATGTTTGCTTTATTTTAGGTTTGACTGTTCTTAGTTTTTAATTGTTCTGTTTTCCGCTGCCCAGAGTCACATTTTTGTGAGATGGGCAGCTATACAACTCTGCTAAATACCGACGTACGTTCCTTATTTTCAAATATTTGCAGTGTGCCGGGTGTGAAAATGGCTGTGCCGTTCGTACAAGACTGGGACTTAGTGCAGACTCTTGGAGAAGGAGCTTACGGAGAGTAAGTAGGTTACGTAAATGCGTGAAACACTGAGCTTTTAAAGCTAAAATAAGGCCTGCGGAAAAACGGTGAGCTGCAAATCGTCGTCCATGATACTGAGAAATTGCGGACGAGAAAAACCATGCTGATTTAAATGAAGGGGCCTTGTTTTCTGTAGAAGGAAAACAGGCAAAGCTTAATTGAATTGAATTTCCAGGAGAGAAGACTCAGCTGCAAACCTGTTTTGCTCTCCTTTTTTAGAGTTCAACTGGCTGTCAATAGGCGCACCGAGGAAGCAGTTGCAGTGAAAATGGTTGACGTAAAATGTGCAGTTGAATGTCCGGAGCAGATCAGGAAGGAGATCTGTATCAACAAAATGTTGAATCATGAGAACATCGTCAAGTTCTACGGGCATCGACGAGAAGGCACTATTCAGTACCTCTTCCTGGAATACTGCAGTGGGGGCGAACTCTTTGACCGAATAGGTATCGGAGAATTTGTAGGGTGACAGACTGAGCTTTGGTGCAATCTAGGGGTGACAGTGTAATTTTGCTACCATGGACAATTGTGTGAGTTTCTCTGTAGGTTTAAGAAATGTAACCCAAACAGGTTGGATGATTTTAGTCCAGCTGGCTCTCTTTCCCACTTTTTCACAGTGGGACAATTTATAAGGCAGTTTATATGCTTCACTGTGGTTTGATGGTTGGCTGAATAAACCATAGTTGGTTGAATTCACACAACATACTGAGACCGAAGCAAACAAATTACAGTGTGGCTGAGCATAGTGCATGAATCTTTTTTTAAAAAAATGCAAGCGACTGCAGATTAGTATTCTGAAATCAGGCCAATTCTGCCCCTGAGTTGGTTAATGAAAAGGCATTAACACTTGCAGAGTAATTACTTCAATGGTCTCCTTTCGATGCGTTGTTTATTTTATGCAATTTATGTTTGGGTTGGGACATTTTAAAATAAAAATGCAGATTTTAAAAGAATTGTGATACTAGACCACCTTTCCAATTAGGACATGGTTTAAATTCAGCCATATTGGGTTGCCTTGTTCTTTAGGGTTATTTAAATGTATCTACAGCATACCATCCTGAAACTAATACCATTTTAAAAAATTCCAAATTATTCAGGTTGCAAAATGAAGTATCCTTTTTTAAAGCTTAATATCTCTATTAGCATTAGTGTCTTTAGCCAAAGTGTCTTAAAATGAAATATTCCAGCATGGAAAAATTATTAATGATGCAGATTATTTTAGCTTCCACATAACCATAAGGTGTCTTCTTCAGAACCTGATATTGGAATGCCAGAATCCGAAGCGCAGAGGTTTTTCCACCAGCTAATTGCTGGTGTGGTAAGTTTCTTTATGCTGGCTTTTCACATGCTTTTTCTCACATTCTATTTTGAAGATGGTGTGGGCAAAAAGATTTAATAGAATTATATTTTTTATAAGGTCTACCTCCATAGCATAGGAGTGACGCATCGGGATATTAAGCCAGAGAATCTGCTACTTGATGCAAGAGGTAAATAATTTTTCTTCTGGTACTCTAAAAAACATAAGGGTGTAGGGAAACAAGAAAATAAAAGTTTGTCTCTCAAAAACTTCAGAGGTCATTCATTTCAGTCTTCAGATATCTTACTCTTAGCCAACATTCTCTTTCTCACCTATTACTCACCCGATATTCTTGGGAAACGCAGCAGTGGAGAATTAAGAGAGAAGCTCTTTGTATCTGCTCAATCACACTTAAAATATTTGGACTTTCAGAAGCGTAGCTGACATTTTTCACTCAACCATTTTTCATCTGAATCAAAAAGTTGATTGGATGGGTGAGATCCGTTTCCTCCCTTTTGGCTTTCAGAAAGGGCCTGAAGACCTGGTTCTGCAGCTTAGCTTGGGGCTCCATCAGGGGTTTTGAAATCATGGAGGTGGTTGTTGGAGTAATCATTCCCACCTCCCCCATGCATTTCTTGCTCCCCTCCTTTCATCGTGCTCTTTAAATTAAATAAAAAAATAATTTTTATTGTTAATATTTTGTTTTATTCTTTTTTATTTCTGTCTTCTGAGAGCCACCTAGAGTCGCTTCTGAGATTAGCAGCAGATAAAAAATACGATAAATAAAAAGAGGGACGGGCTAAGATTCTGCAGAATTCTTTTTGGAATTGAGATGGGGGGACAGGTTGCCAATTCCGATCCCTGGTGGATGACAGGGTCTCCATGCTGTAAGAAGTAAGACCTTCTTACTCTGTAGGACAAAAGAGATGGGAATCAACTAATGTGGGAAGAGCAATTTTGTGCACTTTGCTCCCCTTCCCCATCCTACTCATATGAATGAAATGGTGGAAATGGACCTCTGTTTTTACCAAGAGACCCCTTTGCCTCTTGGTCAGCCTCCTGGATATTTTTACGGGTTAAATGTTAGGAATCTTTTGAGTGATTTCATTTGAATGAAGCCAGTGTGGTGAAGGATGATGCGGTATTCTTGTGCTTTGGCTCAGACAACCTCAAGATCTCAGACTTTGGGCTAGCCACGGTGTTTAAATACAACGGGTGTGAGCGACTGTTGAACAAGATTTGTGGCACGCTTCCATACCTGGCCCCTGAAGTCCTGAAAAAGAAAGAATTCCATGCTGAGCCTGTTGATGTGTGGTCGTGTGGTATAGTGCTTACTGCAATGTTAGCAGGAGGTAAGTGCTACTCACGGTCTAATGCCTTTTCCTATCAGGAATTCTTTATAAAACAAAGGGCAGACACCTTGCGCTGGGAGCATGGATGAATTGTGAAGATTTTGGGGTTTTCTTAAACACTGACAAACGTGGCTTAAAAATGTGGTTTGCTTTCCTGCAGAATTGCCTTGGGACCAGCCTGTTGATACTTGTCAGGAATATTGTGACTGGAAAGAAAAAAAGACCTATCTTTCCCCTTGGAAGAAGATTGATTCGTTGCCACTCGGTACCTCAGCTGCTCACATAATCTGGTCTTTAATCTCTGATTTTGCCCTCTCTTGATATGTCCTTTGGAGTGACCGTGGGGTGTATGCATGTCCAGCCATTGGAACTCCAGAGCCGGGTCATAACGTAGCTTTTTAGGGACCATGGTAACTTTGGTCACTAAATGACTGGTTGGTAAGTGAGGACTACCTGTATCTTAATTGAATATGATTTTGTATAATTCTTTTTTTTTGCAGCCCTCCTCCTCAAAATCTTAAATGAAAATCCCTCATCCAGGCTTACTATTGCAGACATTAAAAAAGACAGATGGTACACAAAACCTTTAAGGAAAGGTGAGTGCATTTTATGTGCCAATTAATGTAAGACATCGCTCCATTTTTTAACTTTATGACTTGTAGAGTTTTGTGGCTTTAATGTTTTCACGGATGCCACAGAAGGAGCAAGTCATGTTTTAAAAAGGCTGATATCTGTTCTTCATTGAACTGCCAGTGAATAATAATTAGGAGCAGTAATTGTTGTTGAAATCTCTTTCACTCTTTTCACCGTCACTGTTTTCTCAGGACGGTAACTCAGACTCAACTTAAATTCTTAATGTACACTCATATTTGGCTTGTTGAAGTAGTCACAGGCATGAAGTAGGAATGTGAAACTTTCATTTTCGTTGCTAAATTATATTTCCCAGCATCAGTCATCTTCAGCCTGGCAGCTAAGGCTGCTGGGTATATAGCTCAGCACCATCTGAAAAGGCGATTCTCCGTGCTTGGAAAATATTTTTTCTTGTGACTTTTTTCCAAGAGTAGTTTGTTCCATCTGATTTACATTAAGATGTGAAAAATAAGCCTTGATCTTCTTCCTCTGCCTATAATTTTATTAGCTTTAGCAACAAAAGGGAGAATCAGCCAAAGAAATCAGCAGACAATATGATAGTTGGCTCATTTCCATTCAGTTCATTTCATCTCATTTAAACTCTCAGTTCAGGAAGTTTTACATTTAGTAAGTCCTACGTTCATTTTTTCTGATCCTTGAGAAGAGATGTGAAGAGAAGCCAACAGCCCTAGAGAGCTGTGGCCCCTGGCCTAGCCTCCAAAGGCTTAATTTAGCTTCAGTTGCTTTTGTTTGGGTCCTAATCGTAGCATCTCTGTCATTGTAGGTATAAAGCGGTCACGGGGCTCTTCAGGAGGAACTTCAGACTCTCCAGGAGGTTTTTCTAAGCACATTAGATCAGATATGGACTTCTCTCCAGTAAAAGATGCACGCAGGTGAAGATAGCCTTGCGCGTGCAGTGTCTCGTAATCTATTTAACTTCATAGCAACAGCACTGTTTTTATACATTTTTGTGGTGTGCTTATGGAGATCTTTTCATTAGTTCCCTAAGATACATGTGGACCACAGAAGTGTGGCTGACATGAATATGGTACAAGCAGATGGAATTTTGGACATTCTTCAGGGGAGGAATGTACCGTAGGAATAGGGCACAGATAGGCAAATTCAGTCTCTAGAATCTCAGGCTTGAAACTTGCTGGCCTGAAATCCTGCCGAGATGCTGCTTATCGATGTTGATGGTCCTAGACTAGGTATACCACTGATGTCTGTCAGCAGAGGACCACTAGTTTTTCCACGTTCTGATTGATCTGCACCATCAGGATGTTCTACCTGTCTTGGCATCAGAGAGCCTTCATGCCGCCTTGGCTTTTCACAAACTGAAATGCTCCTTTTGAATAATTGTCTGGTCTGAATTAATCCTTTGTTGGGATGTCCGTCTGCATTTGTTGGGTATTTTGGTTGGTTAGTGGTGGTCTTGCTTCAGTATCCTCTTGGAATAGGCTCAGATCTGAAATTTTGTCAGGGAAATTGGAAGATGCGTTGTATGTAAGGACTGACTTTAATGGCCCTGTGCGGATGCAGTCATAAAGGCTCATACAGTTCAGCGAAGATGACAGTGCGTGCCTTCTGAAAGTATGGCATTATAAAAACTGAGGCCCTCTAACTTGGTGATGCCATTTGTTTTTGCTGTGGCAGTGAGGAAAAAAAGATCTGTTCCAATTCCCAGCCAGAACCGCGGACCGGCCTCTCCTTGTGGGACAGCAGTCCAGGCAACATTGAGAAGTTGGTACAAGGGATTAGCTTCTCTCAACCAGCCTGCCCTGAGCATATGCTGCTGAACAGCCAGTTATTAGGCACTCCAGGCTCATCACAGGTAACACTGCCCAATGGAACTCTTGACTCTTCTTTGTTCTTAAATCACTGCAGGTAATCCTCGACTTACAACTATTCATTTAGCAACCATTCAGAGTTATAGCAGCACTGAAAAAAGTGACTTGCAACCAGTCCTCACCTTTACAACGTTGCAGTATCCCCCCCGTGGTCATGTGATCAACATTCAGGCCCTTGACAGCTGGCATTTACGATGGTTGCAGCGTCATGGGGGGAGATGTCACATGATTGTTCTCTGTAACCTTCTGAGCCAGCTTCCAAAAAGGAAAATCAGTGGGGAAAGCCAGATTTGGTTAAGAGCCTCCACGATTCACTTAACTGCAATGATTTGCTCAAAACAAGTTGTAAAATTGAATGTTAATTCAACTTAAAAAGACAGTTAAAATTAACTTAATTAATTAAAACAATTAACTTTAAAAGACAGTTAAAATTAACTGTCTTGCTTAGCAACAGAAATTTTGGTCCCAATTGAGGTCATCGTTCGAGGACTATCTGTACATTGTGTTTTCCTTTCTCATTTAAACCCCATCGTCTGGTTTGGAATGTGATCACTTGGAAGATATTTTCCCCAGAATAAAATGAAAGGTCAAATGCATAGTTTTGATGAAAACCTTGTTATCTTTTTGGAAATCACACTGCTCAAGGCAAATCCGCTGGATTGCTCAGTTTCCAGATTGTGGCATTTTCTGTCTGTCTCTCTGCCTCTTAGAACCCATGTCAACGTCTAGTAAAGAGGATGACCCGTTTCGTTCTGAAGTTGGATGCTAACCAGTCTTACCAAGTCTTGAAGGAGGTTTGTGAAAAGATGGGCTACATCTGGAAGAAAAGTTGTACAAACCAGGTATAAAAGTTAACACTTTGAAGTAGACACGTTGGTTGAATAATAAACAGAGCAACGCATGAGTAAGAACTCAAGTTTTAGCCATTACTTCACCCTGACAGCAATAATTAAGAAAAAAACCTAGCTCCCGATCATCGTCTTGCGATAAGATTTTTTTTTTCCATTTAACTTTTCTCAGGATGTTTATTTGTGCCTGCGTAGTAGCCAGGGAAGTTCCTTATTTACTCAAGAACGTCGTTTGGGAGAAAACGGTTTATAACAGGGGTGTCCAACCTTGGCACCTTTTAAGATAAGATGTGTGGACTTAAAGTTGTCAAATCCCCCTGATTTACAAGGTTGCTGTGTGTTTCGGTAAAGAGCACACAGGATCAATAATGCTCTTACGCTGTCAGCCCCCCTAGGTGTAGACCGGACCACACCAGAAGGCTAACATTACTCCTGACCTTCTGATCAGTCATTCTTTTTCTTGAAAGGTCACCATATCAACCATGGATAGAAGGAACAACAAACTAATTTTCAAAGCAAACCTGGTGGAAATGGATGAGAAAATCCTTGTGGATTTCCGACTCTCAAAGGTATGTCTAATGTAGCAATGTGTGTAAGCCTAGGTAGAAGGAAGGAAGACATTTTGGCACTTAGATTTAAGCATTAAAAATATGAAGATAACAAAGATTTATTGAACAAAACAAGTGATAATAAAAATAACGGTAAGGCTGCTATTCTGCTTCAATTATGGCACTCTAAGCAGCTTCTAAATACGCATTTATTATAATTACTTAAGCTGAGCATTTTTAATATCCTAGATAGTTAGAGTTTGACCTGATTACCCTTTTAATTTTAGGTGATGTTTTTCTTATTTGTTTATAGAATACCAAATAATTCTGTGTTTTGTAACGATACTTTTGAAACTGAGCTTTTTTTCCCCTTTTTTCCATACAGGGAGATGGTTTGGAGTTCAAAAGGCATTTCCTGAAGATCAAAGAGAAATTAAATGATGTTGTCAGCCCACAGAAGTTATGGCTTCCAGTGACATGATTGCCCTGTGGTTGAAAAACAAGTGAATTTGGCTGCAATATTTTCAGTCAAAGGACAATTTATGCTCAAGCATATCAGGCTTCACACACCCAGTGCCTATTCTTCTTGGCTCTGCCATGATCAGGAACCAATATTGTGATGGGATATAATTAATGTATTTTTCCTGGGATAACTGTGATGGTGATGAACATTTCCAGTTTCTTAAATTACTCAGGCTTTTAGCTTGTATTCTATTTTATACAGATAATTCAAATATTTTGGCAAGCCACCTTTTTGAGATGGGAATGTTTTCTCTTTTTTTCCAAAGTGTTCTACGAAAACGCAAACTGAACTTTTGCAGAGAATAGGAGGGAATTAAAACCAACATCAAGTAACCGCTTATTTTGTATACTTGGGATCAGGGCTGTTGAATTTTCAAAATCCAGCACAAACTCCATCACAGAACACCTGATTTAACTTGAGATGATTTTTTTGACCAAGTGTTGCTGAAAAAAAAAATGAAGCGTTACTATTCTTCTTACTTTTTAAATTTTTCACTTTGAAGAAAGAAAAGAAAACATTACAGATGTTGCTAATGTGGTTTGTGAAAATATTTTTCTATGTCCAGTGTCTCATCCTTCCCATAGAAATACTCACGTTGTTGAGCACTGAAATAATGTGTAAATAGGAAGTGGGATAATACTAGCAGTTTCTCTTGCATCCTGTCACTCTTAGTTTGTTAGAAGTTCTGGGTGTTCCGAGCTCTTGTTACCGTATGTCTGACCGATGCTGCTTGGTTGTACCATTGTGGACACACAGAAGCATTGAGAGAAGGAACCTGAGCTTGGGTTCTCACCATGCTGCTGACCACTTTTACTGAACCATGTTCAGCAATGTGATCTTTTAAAGAGAAAATAAAGCAATGAATTAAAGCGTTTGTCAGTTTTATTTCCACAAAAGAAGAGCTCAGAAGTTACTTGCACTTTCTCTTTGTGATGTTGTGTTTCAGCTGTCTTGCAATAGTTCTGAAGAACAACCCTATGTGGTAAATTGAGACGATAGTATAGCCTGACAAATCTGGTAGAAATAAGTGCACAGTTTATGGGTGCGCACTTGTTTTGTAGCTCATATAGCTTGTGTATATTTTCTGAAACTGGCTCGTTAGATTTGTGTCACAACTTTGGAAACTCAAGACAGACAGAACTCCCCATTTTTCTCCAAACGGGATCACCTTCTGAGTTGATTGGACAGGGAGAATGTTACTGGCTCAATGTTACTCAAAGCCACTTCAGAATATTGATTTTCTGAATTGGTTCAGATTTGGACTTCTGAACTTCTTTCGGATTTGCACAGGTTCCCTTCCAATCATGACAAAAGGTGTTGCAATGGACTAGTCTGAGACTAGACTCTTAAGGCAGGAATCAGCTGTGGTATAGATCGGGATTTCTCCACCTTGGCGACTTCAAGACGTGTGGACTTCAACTCCCAGACTGCTTCAGGCAACCATGCCTGCTGGGGAATTCGGGGGGTTGAAAGCCACTCGTCTTAAAAGCGGATTAGATTGAGAAGCCCTGGCATAGATCACCCAACGCTTATTTTCCGGACTGCCTTGGCTGATTCTATTGGTGTTAACTGCTTGTTTGTAGCTAGCAGATACAGATGAACCAGCCTCCCGTGTCTCTCCGAAAGGTGAGTGAGTATAGTTACACCGCGGTTGATCATACGGTTCTTTGCAGTCCCGATAAAATACCTACCCTGCCCACACAGTGATACTTGTCCATATTTGAGTTAATCATTGCTCACTCATCCAATTTAAGCCACGTTGCAGTGTGCTTGCTTCAGAAAATCTCTCGGTCTTCATGAACTTCCAAAAGGAACCGCGTCGCCTGTGATTTAGCACATGGTGCGAGGCACTTCTCGTTCTCTTATCTACAGTTGTTGATGCACAATGCAGCTGTGAATGAGAACGGTTAAACTCAAGACAAGGGGCTCTTGGCTTACTAGGCAATGTACTACAGGATCAGCCAATCTACCAAAATGTATTTTTGAAAAAAGGGGGCTTGTTCCTGGGGCAGTGTATCTCTAATCTGGGGAGGGATTTCGTTGCTCCTCACAAACTCTTCCAACCTCTTTTGTCCCTTCTGGATTGATTGATTGGTTTAATTAATTAAATTTATATGCCGCCGAAGTCCGAACACTCTCGGGTTTACTTTTCAGGATGCAAATTCACAAGCGTAAGATGTTCAACCGTTGCTTTATTCATGTTCTCGTTTATCTTGGTTGTAGCAAACTTGTAGCAGGAGTTTTCAGCTGTCTTCTTTTTCAATTTAGTGATACGGTTGCGTATTTTTGCATCCTTTTTGTTTTACTAAGAATTTTTTTTTTAAATTTGCAACGGGAGGATAAGCCTTCGATTAGAAATTCAATCCCTGGTTTCAGAGGCAAACCAGGTGTAAAGCTAATTTGAAATGCATGTTTCTTCTCTAGCTTGTACTTATTAGTTAATCAACCCACCAAGTGCCTGTACTAGTCACACCTTGGTTGGTGGGTAGATGTGGAGCTTCGGCAGCACATCAAAGGAACGCTAATATGGGATCCTCCAGGAATGCTGCCCTGGACAAAACTTCCCTGTTCACAAAATGGCTACTATGCGCAGACGTGGTCACAGACCATGTTGCTTCTTCTCACCTCACTCCTGCCCTCAGATGCTCTCAGCTGTGCCTCTTCTTACTTAAGTATTTTCTTTCGGGTAGCTGGACACACTTTCAGACAAAACTGTTGGGCTCAGCTGCCGGTCACATTTCTTTTGCCACCTTTTTTACAGAGCCCAAATGAACCCTGGAGGTAGTATTATAAGTACTGATAGAACCGGACGCTGGTACTACCAGTTTCATTTTAAAAATTAAAAGTACTCGCACAAATAGGCATGGAATTCCGGTAGACAAGGGAACTTGGTGGACACAAATGAAAATGTATGTTGATAAATACCGTGTGTCTCTCTCATGTGTGATATGATAAATGACTGTTGCTCCCGTTTAATTTATAACCTCTGTTGTTCATTGAGTATTCTTCGTTGCCTTCTGGAAACGCCGTCTAAGCTGGTTGCCCACACAATGACCTTTACTCAAGAAAGACTTGGTGTGACCCAGGGCTGAGTTCCTATTATTTTTCAAATGTTTGAAGTTTAAGTCCGTGGCAACATCTGCTTGAAATTCACGACATTCAAGAGCAACTCTGGTTGCTTCTCACCAGCCAATCATGGAAAGGTCTTCGCAAGTGACTTCTACTGACACCGTTCAGAGATACCTTCCCCTTTCTATCTGGCTGATCTGAACAATTTGGGGGCATAACTTAAACCTACATGTTTTTGTATCTTTCTCCCCTTCTGAGAACCACGGTGCCTAACACCATTGGGGATTTTTAACAGTACAGTAGTTGCTACAATCCAGACAGTTGTTCAAAGTGCTTGGTTGGGAGACTGATTGTTTCCATCAATCAGTGAGACATACTTGATTCCTTTCTCTCAGGCTCTTTACTGAGAACTTGGTACCATTTGATTGTTTTGGAAATCAGTGGATTAAAGGAGAAGTTGGATCTGAGACACAATCCATTGAAAAGTGAGTATCGCTTTGGGAAAATAGGTGACATGGATTGCCTAGAGAGAGTAGAATGAGTTCTGCAGTCATTCATGGATCTGAAATGGACACAGAAGTAACCCGAACATTCACAGCTATAGATGTGTATCTGTCCATCTGTTATCCTGCTGGATTGTCTATTTTTCAGTCCATTTGTTTCTCTCTCTCTTTCTTTTTATTGAGGGAACAAAAACATGGTCTAAAGGCACATCAGGATGGTCTAAAGGCACATCAGGAAGTTTGTCCCATTGAAAACTAAGGTTTAGGGTTGAACATTAAAATATATTGTCCCTTGAAAATTACAGAAGCACTGAAAGACTGAAACTGTGATCAACCATGCCTTTAATAATCTTATATATATATAATAATCTATATATAATAATCTATATATAAGATTATTAAAGGCATGGTTGATCACAGTTTCAGTTTTTCAATTTATTATAGTAAAAAGAGGAGTGGCATTATTTGACCACCTATTTTTCACTGGTTCAATACAAATATTTCAAAACTGATGCATTTTAGATACCATGGAGTTATAAAAAGATGAAAGGCAAGAAAACATTTGTTAATGATACATACCTTATCGCTGTTATCTACAGAAAAAGCAGCTAAATTGATGCATTTTAAATACCATGGAGTCATAAAGATGAAAGGCAAGAAAACATTTGTTAATGATATATACCTTATTTCTGTTATCTGAAGAAAAAGCAACTCAGTTGGTGCATTTTAAATACCACAGAGTTATAAAGATGAAAGGCAAAAAAATTGTTAATGATATACACCTTATCTCTGTTACCTGCAGAAAAAGCAACTAACAAAATGTGCTTATTTTTTACATTTCTCACATATTGTGTGACTGACTTTTTCAGAATGAAACTTCCCCTGACTCAGATTTTGATTCTTGGCTTCTTGGTATTATTATTCTTCCCAACAGGTATGCTATAAAGACTAAATAGATAGAGAGAGAGAGAGGGAAGGAGGGAGAGAAATAGACAGGATAGAGGAAGTGATTGCCATCCTGGTGATGGAAATTCAGTAGAATTCATATGTTGGGCAAAACTATCCAGGAATCATGGTTATAAGAGAAAATGAAGTGGAATTATGAGCTTTCTTTTATGAAATAAACTTGAATAATAACTTGAGAAGTGACCAAGATAGGCTTTTTTTAAAGCAAAAAAATAGCTTCCATTAAAATTTTCTAATAGCTTCTTGGACAAAACTGCTTTATCACTCAACAACTCCCAAAACAGTTTTCATACTGTTATTCAAAAGTGTATGTGAAGATGTTTTGTATGCAAAGAATGGAAGAATAAAATAAAAGAATAAAATAAAAGAATAAAAACCTATACTGTAGTTCTCTCCTTATGAAAGTGTAGCGATAGCAGATGGGAGCATGCTGCTGATCTTGAAAAGGCTGAGCAGGGTTGGATTTGGTTAATGCTTGAATGAAAAACCACAAGACAGCATAGGGCTGTCTATTAGACTGAGAAGTTGAAAGAAATTATCTTGGTTGTAGCAAAACACTTCCACATTGGTGCAAAACAACCACCGCACCATGTCTGTTTCATTAAATCTTCAAGGGTTGACCTCAACCCTAGGAAACCAAATTTTTACTTTTTAGACTGTGTACTGTATGCAGACTTGATTTTTTTTTGCCTCATTCCTACTTCCGTTTGCATTATTCAGCTGAAGGTCTCATATGTCATCAGTGTTATTCAGTTAAAAAGGACAATAATTGTCGAAAACCAGCCACCTGCAACGCATCTGCAAAACAATTTTGCTTCATTCAAAGAAGGTCCAAAGGTAAGAAAGTGTTATACTTCCCCTGTGCTAGGCAGAGCCATTATTCTGGACAAATACTGTTTTTACCCAATCTGTTTCCTTTTCCATTTCGGCCGGGTGAGATATGTAGATTAGGATTTTCTCAAACATAACTCCAGGTTCTCTGAGACTGACTTTGAAGAATGGAAGAATTGCTCTTGAGGAAGTGCAGAGTAAGCAGTCTACTTGGCTGCAGGAATGAAATGCAAGACCACTGAATACAGTTGCAATAAACAAATGAACAATCCTAATTGCTCCCCTCTCCTTTCTTTGACAGGAGGATACATCCAGAGAATAAGCCGAGGTTGCACTTCGTACTGTGCAGATACCATCCAGTTCTCCAACGCCTTTATCAAGTATACCTTTTGCTGCAGGACGGATTACTGTAACAAATACAATGTTTGGCAGTTCATTTCTTTCAAGCTTGGCCGAAGTTCTGCTCCTGACAACTGATGCATGTCTTCCAGATACAGATGCTCAGGACACTAATGTGACCTCGTGGTAGGTGGTGACTTCCTATTTCTTTACGTGAGTTAAAAGACCTCTTGGGATACAGCTTCACGCAATATCCTTCCAGCAAGCCTCTGTGCTTTAGAGTTGCGGGCAGTGATCTACAAGTAGTCCCCGGTTAGTGACCACAGTCAGGCCAGGCAACTTGGTCATTAAACTACATTGCAACTGCAACATGCTTACAATCGGACTTCAACTTTCTTCTGCTTTATAGACCTGGGAAGGTCGTATGGAAGAGGACTGGTTGCCAAGTAACTTTTACATCATTGTTATAACTGCAAACAGTCACTGAATGAGGCCGTTGCTAAATGAGGACTACTTGTACCCATCAGAACTAGAGGTCAGGGAACGAGGGGAGGAAGAAATGTACTTTTCAGACAAAAATGGCCTCTACACAGTAACTTTGGCAAAATGTCAAAAGTTTTGCTGCTTTTATTAATGTCTCTTCTATACAAGAGCAATTTTGAATGGCGGAGTGTCATATCTGCAGAACAACTACCCGGAGCCATCATCAAATCACTCCGAGTTGCATCAGAACTTATGCATTCCTACCTGAGGCAAAAAGGCAAGATGGGTCACCCTCTATGGAAAGAAAAAGTTTGGATGAGCAAAGGCAGATTCTCCCCCACTGCATCTGAGGGCAAGAAGCGGGCGTCTGCAAGACAGGCTGTACGGTGCTCATAGTTCTCTTGAGAGTCACCAGAAACAATGCTTTCATGCTCCAACAATCAGACTCAGATGTGCAGAGTTAAATCTAATTCCTTTATTGAAATCTGCCTACTCCACAAGAATTTCCTTCAGAATGGCACTTCAGCTTGGGAAAGACTAGATAAGCCTCAAGATTGGGAGACGGGTTGTCTGAGCTTGCCCTATTATGATTACGTAATAATTCCAAGCTAATCTGTTTCTTCAGCTTTCTTCCCTCCTTGGACAGGTGTCTTCTGACAAATGCAGGTGTTTGTTTTGTTTTTTGAAGGCGTGAAAAGTGAATAATAAGAATATGTCTTGCTATGTCTTCTGATAAGATAATTCAAATTAGTTTTATGGTTTGTCTCATCTTTCCCAAAAAGGAGCAGGAAAAATTTATCATCTCTTTCCCCTACTGTTTCAAACGATAAATATCCCCTTTCCCAAAGTGAACGCGTGCGCGCGTTTGTCTAAGATAACAGCATAGGGACAATCTCAAGTTTATTTTGTCAGTCATCAATGACAACAGTCCCAAGTAATAAAACTGAATTTGCAAGTGTGTAATATGGGGAATTTGCATCTTGAGACTCCAGCACATATTTTGATGACATCTCAGCTTGCTGAAGATCCTCCTGCCACTCAAGTGCACAAACTCAGACAACTTAAGTGCCAAATTTGGCTCTTATAGCAACATGCATTGTTCCAAATAAGAAAATGGTTGGAGGGTATCCTAAAATGCAACGGGTGCCTTACATTTCCCGAAACTGAAAGAAAGAGAATGACATTTTTTATTCACCCTCTATGAAAGGTTCTGGGTTCTACAAGAAAATACCAAAGGATTTTGCACTCTTATTTAGTGCTGGCCCTATTGAAAATAGCTAGCTGTGCACTTGATGCTGGATGACAGACAGCGTCATGCAATAGGAATAAAGATGCTTTCCTTAACATCTGTTCTTAATTTGAACAAGGCAGATGGTTTCCAAGCTTTTGCTTTGTAATTGGTTTTAGTAATTAAAATCAAATAATGTGACTTTTGTTTGCTCAGATGATGTTATACAAATACTGTACTTTTAATCATAGAAAATTGGGGGAAATGGTTTCCAATTTCCAGAAAAGGTACACAAATAGTATAGACACAAAAATGAGTTTAAGAAATGTTGTTTTCTCCCTTAAATCCCAAGTAACTCATGCCATACAAGAAAACTATGGAAAATGTTGGCATAATTTCTTGCAGACTTCACCCTCCCAAACCTCATTATGCCTACCTAAGTTAATGACTGTTGAGTTCTCATTCCTTCCCAATAGCTGATGTTGATATTATACCCTTTTATACCTACTTAATTAAGGTCAGTACTGCCTCTTGAGTGATAGTACATTGTGAGCCTACCACAGTGTACTGAGAGTAGGAGGAAAAAGAAATAAATTTGGAACCTTTGGGTCAATCTAATTCTAAGCATTGAAATTATTATGACCTAATCATTGAAATCATTATGATCTTTCTGAGATCTTGCTAATCTTTGCTGTATTAAGACTTTACTGAAGATTCAGTCAGAGAATTGCTGAATGGGAAAGTAAGGTAGGGTAAGAAAATCAGCAATGCATTGACCTTTACTTTGTATAACATGTTGATTTATAAGTTTTTTAATAAACATTTTAATACTTATTTTAATAATGTAAAATATTCTTTATTACGTTTATTAGCATCCCCCAAATCATCATAGATTCTTTTGCAATCCCCATTACATTGTGGTCTGATGTTATTACTATTATTATTTTCAATTCACTAAAGTCACAGCTGTGACTCATCTTGAATGCAAGCAACGAGGAAAGATGATGAACAAACTTCTGATTTATGTGCTCTGGATGTTTATCAGCATGTCCACTGGTAAGTCTTTAAACTTCAACCCAGCAGAAAAGGTGGAGGATCAAAGAATATTTCAGATCTTAAAAAATAATGAAAGCATTTTATAAATCAGTAGGAGCATTTCACACCCAAGACCATCACTTGAATTTTGCATTTCTACAAGTAACAATAATAACTATTTGTCCTGTGAAGAGTGTGACAATGAAAACAGATTTCATTAAGCAATTTGTTCGGTGGCAACAGAGAGACAATATATAGCTGGATCAGAGAAAGCTGAAGATCTACAAAGCAATCTTAATAAGTTTCAACGGTGTCATATTGTGATTTTGTTACTGTACTTTTGCATTACTTGGAAGCTGCCATAGAAACATAACAACAACTGCAACAACAATAATGTCTTAAATGTATATGCTGTTCATTTCTCAGTGATGGTTTGTGTCCTGGAATGTGCAATGTGAATCATTGTAACGTACTGAATCCTATCATACGGAATTCTATTGTCCAGCTGTTGTTACACTACTGGTCATTGCATGATGCCAGCAGCCCAGCAGGGCTGGTTCCTTTATAGACTGAAAATCTGACTCCTTTGTAAAACAGTTTTCCCGCAAACAGCAAAGGTGAATAGAACACTTTTCACAAGCTTTTCAGTTAGCAAAGGCATGAAGCCAGGCTGTCCACTTTCCCTTTTACAATTTTAATAATTTCTAATTTTAATAATTACAAATTTTAGTAATTTCTAATTACTCTGGAAGGCTTGGCTCACAGGACCAGAAAAGATGAATAGATATTTTATTAAGATATAGGCTGACATCAGAAAAAAAATCAATCTCTCACAAGATTGGATAAAAGAAACTTTGTTAGCTATACAAAACTAAAAGTGGAGAATGCACAGCAATGGAAAAATTAACTGTAGGTATTCATAGCAGGAATGACTCTCATATGCAACAGATTATAAGGACACTTACAACATGGTTGCAATGGAGGAAGGCAGGTGGGTCCAACTTTGGCAACTTTAAGATGTGTGGATTTCAACTCCCAGAATTCCTCAGCCAGCATAGCATAACATAGGTAGCTGAGGAATTCTGGGAGTTGAAGTCCACACATCT